>QLOY01002031.1:0-27402 GCA_003313965.1 Megacollybia marginata
TTCAATCACTCGACATGACAGTCCTTCCTACTGAGCATCCGTGCCCAGAATTTTCTCGACAGTGGAATACTATCAAGTCCTGTCTATTGGTCTATTCGATCCATTTCTGCCCCCCAGACTTGTCAGCAATGACCCCAATGATGATTCAGTCGAGTATACTTGTGCTTTGCACAAATGCAACACGAGTAATATAAAGCTCATTTCACACTTTTTCATTTTCCAGTGGAATTGTGTAATTTTGGGCTAAAACACATCTGCTGATATAGTAGATACTGCATCCTGAATAACTAAGCTGGAGAATCCTTCGATGAGCTGTAAGAGGCCCGGACAATAAATAAGCGCCTATGATCAAGCGCCCACCGAGTCCATTCTCGTCATACTTCGACTGTTCTCAATGCAAACAAATACCTCTATTAGGTTCATACCAGTTGTCTTAGGCATAGTAAGCTGCATAATCTAAGTCTACAGTCAGACAGTGAGTGATATGGACTTCGTATGGACTCCGAGGACTCAGATTCAGCTAATTTGAAGTGATTATAATCAATGAGGTTTTGATGTTCTGACAGAAATGGATGCAAATTGCAATACATCATGTTTGAACATGACTTCGCGTCACTTTGTACAAGTCTAAGAAAGTCACGGTGATCCAAACGCGTTGTGAAGGGTCAACCGGTCACATGCTCGCGATTCAGGTATCCGTCACAGTACTGGACTCCCTGTGTGGACTTGATACTTGGTTAGTACCTCTCAGAGCGCAAGGTTAGGTGACTGACCACCCGTGAACACGGTCACACACTAACTCGGAAGAATAGCAGCCAGACTGAGATGGCACTCATTGCTCCTTTGTTGGTACTCGAACAATTTAAGTTCACCTTCCGAGAGGACTTCTGGCTGTCCTGTAGAAAGGACTGCACGGTGCGGCTGAGTGGTAAGAGTGCGGCCTTGATGGCGGTCTAGAAGCACGCTTCTTGCACTAATCTATATAAGGTGAAGTCCTAGACGCCCTATACAGATATCAAGCTTACGTCCCGACAAGGAAGCTTGATATATTCCTAGACCACGTCCTTGCTAAGGTGTGCTCAGGCCAAAAGTTTCAGCTAAATCTCATCATCGGAAGATCTATCATCTGGGATACGCGTCACTACACTCTTCGTGTTCCTCCTCTCTATCTTAGACGCCTCCCTCTCTCTTTCAGATCTTCCTTTCTTCCCTTTCGACTCGCTTCTCAGGTTTCTCCCTGAGGCTGAAACTTTCTGGACCCCCGCAAACCCTCAGAAAAGACTCGACTTGCATCTCACTGGCCGATCTTTTCTGTTGACTTCAAATCACTTCTTCCCCCGTGCTCCCCGAATCTAACTTATCGAAGACGATCTCAGGCTGTCTACGTAACTCGGGTTACAGTAAATCATCATCATGTAAATCCGGCACATTCGGCATCACAAGGTCCCTCCAAACACGTCGTTCTTTCATCCTGTCGCGACGGTGTCTGGGTTTAGTATCAGTTAACACTGCATACACCAATTAGATTACATATATAACCCAAATTTGGGCCACAAAAGCTCTGCTAGCTAATACAATGGACAAACAAGGCCGATGATCTGAATGATTGACATCTGACGCAGCCTCTAGATAGCTTCGGGAGTGTATCGGTTCCTATAATAGGAACTATACTGCCTAAAAACACTGTCAGACATGTGCTAGAGCACCTACATGCTCTACTATACCCTCTACGCCAGCGTCCACCAGGCAGCCTTGGGTTTTGCAGTGTGAGAAAGATTCGGCTATTTTCCGGGGCTATTTACATTTACAGTAATTTTGTGATGACCTATATCCTAGCAACACGACCGACGACCGACGACTGACCTACAGCTGTTTTGATAACAATATATGGCTTTCTACCTCAGCAAATGCATATACCATGATGTGACTGCCTACTTGGACCACCCGGCAGACCTCTTTGTGACCTGTGACAGCCAGCGAATTTCAGCAAACTATTTTGAGTGTGACCTGTGACCTGCCGAAGTGCTCGAAATGGTACAGTATACGGCTTTCATGCACAAAAATCCCTAACAACCACATTTGATACCTCTGGCCTTAGCGAGCACTAGCGTCGGGCCACTTCCCAAAACAGGGTACTGCTCTGCCCAACTTGATATTATTAGTCTGGCCACCTCCCAAAACAGGTCAACTGCGATGCCGGATTAAGTTCTATGTTTTCCTGCTCGGTTTCTGGTACCGTAAAGCTGGACTATGAGTTTTCTGAGCTCGAAAGTGAGATGTTTCGAACATCCCATTGAGGTGTCAGGACGGGAGTAGCAGAAGAGGGTTGAAGCTGGCAAGAGCTAAGCGTGCCTGTTTTGGGAAGTCCGACACTACTGCAAGGCCGGAGGTATCAAATGTGGTTGTTAGAGATTTTTGTGCATGAAAGCCGTATACTGTACCATTTCGAGCACTTCGGCAGGTCACAGGTCACACTCAAAATAGTTTGCTGAAATTCACTGGCTGTCATAGGTCACAAAGAGGTCTGCCGGGTGGTCCAAGTAGGCAGTCACATCATGGTATATGCATTTGCTGAGGTAGACAATAGTAATGACAGCTTATGAAATGTCTTTGTGCCTCTCCATTGGGCTCTAACACTTGTTGCACTCGCAGCCATTCTATTTCGGCTTGACAGGCCATGCGCTGGCACACGTGATTAAGCTGCTTCAGCCATGGCCCAGCAAAATAATCATTGAGAATGTTGGATATTTGGATATTAAACACTGCTAACATGGTCTACTTCATCTTTTACCAGACAATTTAGTAGATATGCACTGTAGTAAGGTAGTTGCCAAAATCTTGAGTAGGTCACAGGTCACAAGGTAATCTGCCGGGTGCTCCAATTCAGACAGTGTGTCACAGGTCACAGTGGCTGCCGAAGTGCTCGAAATGGTACAGTATTGTTATCAAAACAGCTGTATGACAGTCCTATACTTACTCCCTGGAAACGCGGTGTTCATGTCGTGGACCGTGCCGTGAATACACTTCCTTCCTTCCTTCCTTCCTGATGCCAGCATATGATGCCTTGAAGATCATGAACCTCAAGTTGAAAGTAGTGAGATTTAGTCGGATCCCATCTTACTTTCCTTTCGGGAAAAGCCAGCCTCCTGAGTTGGAACGACTCCAAATTGTAAAAGAATTCTTGAGGGGCCAAAAGGAATAGGATACCCAAGAACTGGACATAGCTGATTTTTTTTATCGCATCCCCTTCAAGTTGCAATAACTACCATAAGATATCCACTAGCACTATGGGAAGTATGTATACTTATTTAGAACTCCAAATAAGTAGGGAATGTACTTGAAATGAGTACTATTCTAGCTCATGTAGTCTTATGCAAGTAAGATGAGTACTTCTTTCAAGTAGAAGAATTACTCATAATCAGTAAGAATCCTACTCAACCAGACCTCTGGGCTACTCATTTTAGGTAAGAATCATACTCATTTTGAGTAGACATTGTAGTGGACATTGTAGTAGACATTGTACTCATTTCAAGTACGAACTGCATTCAACTTAAGTAAGCATGATTGTTATACATTCCACATTGCATTCAGAATACATGGGTGTTCAAAACATCAAGGGGTGTCGGCATTGCAATAAAATACACTGGGTACCAATAGAAATTTCAGCTGACCTAGGACCCTCCCTCCCTCCAAAAAGGAAATTTCCCATCACATGATCAGCCAATTTTAGATCTTTCTGCTCACAACATTATTCCATAGATATTTAGTACTAATTCACTCTAAAGTTATGTGCTATTCAACCCAATGTGCTCTGTTTGACATCATTCAGAGTTTTCCAAGCAAAGTCACACTGTGACACCACATGAAAGTATGATGCCCCACTCAACACAACATTAAATTTTTCTTCTCTACATGCTCATTCTGACCCTAAATGTAGTAGATCATCAATTTAATAGCTATTACAAGCATTTTGGAGGCATAGAAATTGTGTTTGAGGCCGTGTTCAAACAGAAATTTTGGCTGACCTGGGACCCTCCCCTCCCCTTACCCTGTGTGTCAGGCTGCATTGCTGACACCCCCTTGCAAAACATAGGACACAACAATACCAGAGGAAAGTTCCATCAGACAACACAGAGCATAGCAATACAACAAGCATTCAAACCAGTAGGAAAGCCACCATGGAGAAACTTGAAAGAAGCACAAAGAGCCCGTATGAGCAGAATGGCAGTACAAGTTGGTCTCTGGATGCAAAACTTGGTCATGCATTGCCATGGTGACACGAGAACACTCACAAAACTTGAATTAAGAGCAGGCATTATTATTGTTCACTCCCCAGATCTGAGGTGGAGGCATCTAGTAGTCATAGTTAGTCAACACATGTCATCAGCAAAAACACATGATATTTATCTCTGGATCAACGTCTTCGTTCTCTGACCAGAACTTTACACTGTGCTTTAATATGAAACCACAAATTTGATTGATTACTGGGTCTTCATCTTCGTCATCATCTTGATATAGTGCAGCTCCAAACTCAGCACTATCCACAATCACAATGTCTGCATCTCCAAAGCTGATCTCCTGATCATTGGCAATCATCAAGGTGGTACAATGCAGCACAACAACATATTTGATAAATTCGTCCAGCAAAAGAGGAGCAAAGACCTGTTTTGAAATACCCTCATATGGGAACCAAGTCCACACAGATGCAGCCATAATCGAGCATCCTTTTGGACCATAGCTAAGGGATAGATATAATAATGACATGGAAGACAACAGCCACTTACTATCCTGGCCAGGATTTCATCATAGCAGCCATCTTTATCTTATTCATCTTGAGCGTGGGAACTTTGCCAGCCTTGTTCAGAAGCAATTGCCAAAAGGGTGAACCTTGGAGTGCTGTTTTCTTGTAAAACAATTCTCTGAGAGTATCTTGTAGCTCGAAGACTTCTCCTGGTAGCAATTCCCAAGCAATTGAGGTCGGCCACCCAACAAACTTTCCTGTCTTGATGATTGCTTCTTGATGATTCCCTTGATCAACTGCTTGACATAGATCCTCTGGAGATGTTCCAGTATGATGCCATGGCACTCACTCTGCCGCTCCATATACCGAGATCGCATTTTGATACCTTGCAAGAGTAAACTTGAGGCACCTTGATGGGTTGGTCGGCACAGGGGCTGCACAAATTGGACATGTTGCATCAACGAGGGCTTGCATTTCATCAACCAAAACCTCAATCTTAAGAAGAATTAGCTTGGTTATGTGTTGAAGCAATCATACCTCATTGTGGCTAGCTAATTCTTTTCTTTTTGCTGCACTTAAGTTCATAGCGCTCCATCCTAAGCCATCATCCTGCATGGGATCATATTCACCATCATTGTGATGATCCTTGTCATCAAAAACTGAAGGAGAAAGGGGTGTCACATGCTTTGAATGTTGTCATTAATGCCAGCACACAGATTTTGTAACTTACAGTGGATGACCGTTTCAGTCAAGGGGATCTCTTGATGGGTGACGGCCACTGATTTGCTATGTGAAAAAGTTAACAATAAAGATAAATTTACATTCAGCTTGTTATCATCCTATAAATGTTCAGTGCAAATCAGTCTATGTAAATGTCAACCTTTATGAGCATTTGTGGAATCTTGATCTTGAGAGACTCTTGGGTGGCGAGCTGGTAGCAGTGCCATAAGATGTACAACAAAAGTTATAGAGCTTACCACTTCATTTTCCTAAGTCCATAAACATGTATCACTTGCATGCTCAACAATAGACAAGTGTTTTTTACATGAGCATTCTTGGCCTTCTTTGCAGGTCCAATTTCCTAAGTAACAATTAGCTAGTTCAACCAAATAGGGTGCTCCCACTAGGATGTCTGCCTTTTGTTTGTTTTTCAGGAGCTGTCAAACAGTGAGAAGAGATTGAACATAAACCTAAGATGCCATACTCCAATAGGAATGCTTTGTATCATCTGCTGATAATCAGTAGTGCCAGACTAAGAGAACAACACCGTACAGTGTCAGGCAGGATACCCTTTGTCATCACAGTTTTACTGGCTTTTGTCACTGCATTGTTGGGGGCTTTCATTGCTATGGGTTTGGTAGCTTTTGTTGCTGTGGTTCTGGTAGGCTTTGTCACTGCAGTCTTGGTCACTTTTGTTGCCGCGGTCTTGGCTTTTGTTGCTGTGGTTTTGGCAGGCTTCGTTGCTGCAGTCTTGGTTGCTTTCATTGCCATGGCATTGACTTTTGTTGCTGCGGTGTCAACGGCTTTCATTGCTATGATTTTGGTAGCTGCAGTCTTGGTAGGCTTCATTGCTGTGGTCTTGGTTGTTTTCATTGCCACAGTGTTGGCTTTTGTTGCTGCTGACAGGGAACCTCACTGTGAAGATGTGAGGGAGCTGACTATGCTGCTACTAAAAGCTAACTAGAGAGAGGGAACCAATCATGGGCTGGCAAGGAGAAGCTAAGCTCTACACTCTGCACCACACACCAAACAACACTCTAAAATGCCTTAGAACACCGCTCAAGCACTTCTTCGTTTATTTTATTTCCCTTGAGTTTAATGACTCACAAAATGCACACCCATGGATACATAGACACAAACAAAACTGAAATGCGAATGAGAGTGTGTACCAGATGTACTGGTGCGAAGACCGAAGTCTCGAGGTTGACTATAAGTCAGGGTATTTCCTTATCAGGAAAGAGAGGGGTGTCCTAGAACAGCGGACTAAATGGCCTCACCACAATATGTGGCTAACACCAAGCGGGGCAGCGACCTCGCAGATACATGAGACTCCGGCTACGACACGTGACCTGGGGGAGATCTTTCCTCAATTTAGGACAAGACTCCATGGACACTCTAGCTGACCAGAACTGTTGTATATGAGAGTGCTAGGTATTACTACCTGCTAAATACATGAAGGCTGCCTGCCTGTATTCTATTTTTCTATACTGCTACTCTATGAGCTTTTATACCTTTCCTACTCCCTCCAGAAACTTCCAATCACCTGACTTTGGCACTAGCATACGTCTCCTCTTCTGCTAATTCCCTCCTGCCAAAGTAGCTGCCATGCTGCAGAGAGTGATGTCACCTATTCTGGCTTACGTGTCCTCACAGGTTCATGAGTAAGTCGTATTTGCTTATTTCTTAATGACAATCCTCCATGGTCTCATCACATCACAGTCACATGTATGATCCCATCATTTTAACCCGGCTAGACCTCATCATACCTGGTTACTGAGTAGACTATGTTCTGTCACTCGTCTAGAGTAGATAACTATCGCTTGTTAACGTTTTGCATCCACCTAGATACTTCTAGAGGAACCAGTCCCTGTCTCAATAAGTTTAGCTCTGTTCTGCACTTCTGCAAGTCTGCAGGCCAGCGACATCAGGAAAAAATATTTCTGATCCTGGCTAATCCTGACTGATCCTGACATCATCCTGGCAGTCCTAGGCAATCCCTGGAAGTCCTGCACTAGCCCTGGGGTATCCTAGGGTATCCTAGGTTCTCTTCAGTTTAAGGCATGTAGACCTGGTGAAACCTGGTGGTAACCTGGTGAAGCCTAGGAAGACTCAATAATGTCTTCACAGGTGGCACAGGGCATCTTGAGTTTAATCTGAATCTATCCTGAGCCACTCTCAAACTGTCCCTGAGCCATCTCCACAAAACTGAGGGTGGCTCAGGACACTATAGGACAAGTTCAAGATGCTCTATGCTGTTGTAAGGACATCCCCAGGCTTCACTAGGTCTACATCCTAAACTAAAGATTACCTAGGATACCCTAGGATAGCTCAGGGCCAGTGTAGGACTGCCAGGGATTGCCTAGGACTACCAGGATGATGTCAGGATCAGCCAGGATCCAAAATATTTTTTCCTGATGGATCTCTGTAAGGTAGCAGTGACTTCAACTTAGACCATTACCATTGCCTGTTTATAATTTATAAAAATGTTCTATAAAAGTGAGCATAGGTGAATCAAGATGGCTGGGTATGATAGCAAAGGCTTCCAGGCCCTATTTATCCTCCTCAACCTGGTTTGTGACTCTCTGTGGGTTCGTGGGACCTGTTTACCATGTAATAGACCTCTAGGGAGTCTTTCCCTAATTTCAAGGTTACTATTGTGAAATTGTAAGATTTCAGGTGTGGGCACTATCACTGCAGTGTCAACAGCTTTCATTGCTACTGTTTTGGTAGGCTTTGTCACTACAGTCTTGGTAGGCTTCATCACTGCGGTCTTGGTCACTTTCATTGCCACGGTCTTGGCTTTCATTGCCACAGTGTTCACTTTGAGCTCCAGCCACATTTCATCCTTTGCGGGGCATTAGTCTGGATCCAAAACTTAAGAAACAGACTGACTTCACTTTGATCTTCATTGATACCTTCTTTATGGCCGGCTTCTTCAGCTTAGGCTCAGGCTGTGCCTCCTCCTTTGTACGATTAGTCTCAACCCAAAAATTGAGCAAGACTCATGTTATCATCAATCTCCTGATCTTCTTCTGTGTCTTGATCTGCATCTGCATCTTGATCTCCACCTGTTTCCATGTCTTCATCAATAGTCTCTTCAGCCTTGGGTTCATCGTCACCCCATTTGACTTGAGATTTTGTTGCTCTAGCACCCTTTGGGACAGATGTCACACTCCAAACAACTAAAACAAAGGAAAACGAACCTGGCTCTTAGCCTTCTTCATCTTGGGGCCATCCTCCTCCTGTTCATCATCATCTACCCCATGTTTACACTTCGTTCCCGATGCACTTGCTTCTGTCTGGGCAGCTGTGAGACAAGACTGCTTGTTATAGAGGATTCATTGTAGTTGTTTCTCGAGTGGCCAATAATTCTTATACCACTTGTATAAGGGAAACTTTTCTGCCATCTGGTTGTGTTAGTATCCTAGTAATGCATTCAAATCTGAAACTTACTTTTCAATAAACAAGCAAAACCTGACCCATGTCATTTTGCTTTATTGTCTGAGTAATGTCCAAATGAGTGCCAGCAATTATGCGGCAGGGCTTCCTGCAATCCATGTCAGTTTTTCTTAAGTGCAAAATGTTGAACTTACATTGTGCAAATTCCAGCGGCCCTTGGGCATTGAGATTCCTTCAAGATCCCTGGGTAAATGAATGGAGCCTTCAAGCTTGAGAATTGAGGAATCCGGAGCAGGTGGATCATTGTCGTCCCAGCCATCATTGAGAAAGTTTGTTTGCTTCACTTTCAGTGCAGGTGCTAGGAAGAAAGTATCAGAGTCTTATATCAAAGATTCAAAGCATGTAATTACCTGTTTCCTTTGTTTTATTCTTCACCATAGTGGAGGTAGAAAACAAAAAGGGATCAACAAGGTCACGTGCAATTATGGGTGCTTGTTTGTCTAAATAACATGTCAGGTGGCAAGTGTGCACAACTCGCGATGAGATCCTCCTTCGTGACTTGGAGGTTGTAGACATGTTAATGGTGCAATCAGGACAGAGCTAGCAGAGCAGTAACTCCTGAGAAATGGGTGACGGTAGTCAGAGGAAAACTGGAAGAGTCAACAGCTAACTGAGAGCACAGCAGAAAAGCCAGCGGCTTGCTCCCGAGGAAGGTGGGTGCTGAGAAATAGTCGTGTGGAGAATGTGGTTGGTGTGACTTGGGAATAGCTGGGTGGGTTTTGTGGGTACTCTCCATGGAGCGTTGGATTTTGGTATATTTAGAGTGGACTGGAAATGAAGCAGGTGCAGAGGGTTCTGCCACTGTCTTTGAGGATTTTTATCGTGAAGGAGCTGGCTCAGTAACCGATTTGGAAGATTTTGGTTAAGAGGGAGCCAGTTCGATGACAGTCTTTGAAGCTTTTGCTAGCAGGGGGAGGCATCATGTTGTTACGTTCTTGTGAATTATAAGAAGAGTGTGACTTTCACTGTTAGGAAAGAGCAACTTGTACGACAAAGAGCAAAGAATTTGCCGGTGCTGGAACCATTACTTGTTGAAACAAAAATGCGAAACCAGTGATGGACCACTGCAGAGGCCCATACCGTTACTTGTTGAAATGCAAACACCAAAGCCTCCTGTATGCCCTGCCAACATATCTATTCTTTCCATACCAATTGGCCATCTGAGACTGACTGGATTGTGGTTGTTCATGCTGTCCAGTATCCCAAGGCACAGTGGAGACTATAGACAAGGTCAGACAATCAAAAAGGAATCAGAACTGAGGTCTACTCACAATGACAGGTTCTGCAGTGTGGCGTTGACCCATGGCACCCACTTCAGGCTGCCACCTGACCACACCACCTTAGGGTAAACTCATGAGTGAGATAAACCACCCTAAGGTGGTCCAAGGACCACTGGTCTGACCTCTTCTAGTGGCCCTTGCCATGGTCTTACTGTGGTCTGACCACTTTTTGATAGTGGTCTGCAGTGGTCCACTGTGGTCTGACCCAGTGGTCTGACCCATTAACAGTGGTCCTTCCCCATGGTCTGACCATGGTCTGACCACTGGTAGTGGTCCTTCCTGGTGGTCTGACCACTGGTAGTGATCTTCTCCAGTGGTCCAGGCACCCATATATTTGTATCTAACTGCAACATGCTATATACATGTTGGTGTGTTAATCCACCTGCTGTTTTTATAGATGGCTGTTGTAGGTGCTGAATCAAACATGTTAAACTTGCAATCAGGTGAAAGCTTAAGAGTTTCATTATAGTGACTACTCAGTCTTTTCCAATGAACAACTAGAGTTGGAGAAAATACAAAATTTTTATACAACAGTCCATAACAGTTTGTAAAGTCAATACAAAGTACCTGGACAACTATTTCTTATGTTTCGAACTGCCCATCCTGATCATCTCAGACTCAAATCTGACTTCTCACCAGTCCATAGACTTAACAATCTTTTGTTGTTTGGTGGAATATCCATCTATATCACTGTCCAAATCCTTATCCCTGTCCAGGTAACTGTGATAAGCAACATGCAAGTTAGAGTGATTCAAGTGGCCACTGGAGCTTAGCTTTCAATTTGGAATTTGGCCAATTTGCATTCAATGTCCTTGCATCTGAGATGATCTCTGACCACTATTGGTGTCATAATGGTGGTGGCTTGAGGTGTGCTCATCAGGATTCCTCTGTGAGTTGTGATGTGCTGAGTTGCAATACTGTGAAAGATTTTTTGGAGGATGGGTACTGTGTAAATTGGTCCTGGTCTGAAAATGTCAATGGTGATTTGAAAGCAGCCATGATACTCACCTGATCATTATTATCAAATTCATCTTCAGAATCAAACAACTGACTACAACCTGACTGTTCATTTTGGCAGCAAACTGAGTCTTCCTGTCATTTGTTCCCCAAATCCCTAAGGGGTAGTCTGCTACTGAGAGGACTCTCCCATCAGAATCCTTTTATGAATGCTAAAACTGACTATAAATAGTCAGACTGTGTTTGAAATATAAGATAGATTGGTTGGACTGCTATCAGTGGTCAGATTACAGGAGACCAGTGGACCACTGCAGACCACTATCAAAAAGTGGTCAGACCACAGTAAGACCATGGCAAGGACCACTAGAAGAGGTCAGACCAGTGGTCCTTGGACCACCTTAGGGTGGTTTATCCCACTCATGAGTTCACCCTAAGATGGTGTGGTCAGGTGGCAGCCTGAAGTGCGGCACCAAACTTCTCGCTCAAAATCTGGAGAAGGCGGTCGGTCTCAAGCCCGATGAGGCAGTCTGGAGGTTATAGATGGCTCTCTATTGTCATGTCCTTCGGTCTCTGGATGGGACAAGAACAGATGAAGCAACAGAGGGAAAGGATCTCGTGAAGGCACTACTGTGCTCAGCGATGAGGATGATGGAGAAGGTGATGATGCAGGCAGAGTTGGGCTGGAAGAACCTTGTGATTAATGAGAGGTTCTAATGCTGTTCCAAGACCTTGAGTAAGACCTGAGAGTAGATCAAGTGCAATGACGAGAAATGATCTGTCAGGATTTTGCTGGTAAGCTTGGTACTGGAGGAGAGTGTTGCGAATAAGATGTAACCCGTCGAGATAATGCAGGGCCTGTCTTGTAACCCAACCCAAGGCCTTGATTGAGATCCGACACCACTGTTTCAATAGGGCTGAGATGTGTTGAACAATGGGTTTAGAAACGGGTTCTGCCCGTTCCGCCAAAGCCTGCAGGCCAGGCCCATTGTTTATATGTTTTTCAGCCTGCAGACATTGATGTCTTGATATGTTGCTTGGAGACAGATCGGTACTCTTCAAACGACGGTAGGCATTCGAAAGGAAGAATTCCCCGCTCACTGGAGACAGGGCATAAGTGCCCACAGGCAACCTTCTGGATGCTGAGAGTATGGGCGAAGTAAAGAAGCGATTCCTATATGTAAAATGTGAGATTAGACTATATGCCAGCCAAAAAAAAGCGACATACTAGTGCAGTTTGTCGGTGAACATAAATGACTTTGAGGAGACAGTGGTTGCCACATTCACAGAGGTCAAGGATGTTGGAGAAGACTGCATTGATAAAGTCATCAAGTTCATAGGAAGCTATTATGGGTGGGTCATGCAGAGGGGACATATGAATGTGTTTTTGATAAAGTCGAGGTCATCAAGATAGGATTCTTCTTTGGAAATTAGTCTGTGGATTATGCTAGGAAGTGTCAGCCAGTGCTGTTTGAGTTTAGAGTGGTGTACATCTGTCAGTTGATTTCACTTCATCACCGCAACTAGGGACATAGCATCTGGTCAGTGCAGTACTCGGGTGGAGTACTGCAATGATTGTTACACACAGTGAGCCGTCGACTCGGAAGGTGTGATCGCACGTGACTGAGTGTGAGTCTTCCGGTCACCAGTGCAGAGGGTGCAGAGCACGTATAAGAAGTGACTATGAACCCAATTGAACCCTCACCAGATAAGAGTCACTTTGTTTTATCATAGATTCAGATTAGTACAAAGCTTGTGACCAGAATAGCCTTGCAACTCGGATCACAAGGCCATCAAGGAAATGCTATCAGATTGGCTTGATCATGATAAGGCCAACCAACAACGCCACGTTTCCACCTTGCCTTTACACTCTCATATTGTCCAATGAGATGGAAGAAGACACTACTCGTGATCAAGAACGTGACAGACAGAAATGCTGCCACTGTACACCAGAGTGCACTTCTATCATTAGGTTAAGACAATGATGAAGGCACTATAAGAGAGCACCTGAGGCTGGTATTTGTGCATCGACAACACCTCCACCAACATACTTTCGCAATCAGATACAGGCTGCTCCTCTACTATATGACCCTGACTCTGATTCATCATCAAATTCAGTGGGATTAAATGATGACTCTATGAATATAGATACAGAGCCAGACATTCCCTCTGAACACTCTGATGCTTCCTCCTTTGACTCTTCTTCCATATCAGAAGAATTCAATAATGTTGATCAATACATTGCCCAGAATGATCTGTCTTTGGAATGGCTCTATAACAAACTTCACCAAGAACATGAAGTGCAAGATGCAGCAGCACTTCATGCTCTGCATAAGCAATGATACTCCAGGTAATGAAATGATCACAGACCAAGACCAGGATGACATTTGTGCATTCAATCTCAAAATAATTTCTAATATGCCTTGGAGAACATTTGAGCAGATGTGATTTACCTTCAGCCATCAAATGGAGCTGCAGTCTGAATAGGCCACTATATGTTGTATGGCTGTTCTGACTGGCATCACAGTCATCTGGTATGATTGCTGCATTCACTCTTGTGTATGCTACACAGGAAGGCTTGCTACCCTGCTTGAATGTCCTCATTGTCAAGAAAATCATTTTGATGAATATGGGAATCCACGCCATCGCTTTGGCTACATTCCTCTTATCCCCCACTTACAGGGCTTTTTTCAAAGTAAAAAGCAAATCAAGCTCATGAGCTATCAGTCAAATTATGAGCCAAGCAAAGATTTCATGTCAGATGTCTTTGATTCTGTTGCATATCAGGTGTTGCATCAAAAGAAGGTTGTGATTGATGGCAAGGAATTAGATCACAAATATTTTCATGATCTCCAGGATATGGCCTTCTCTTTTTGCATTGACAGTTATCTGTTATTCAAGAACAGAGGAGGCCCCTCTGCTACTCCTCTGCTTCTGAAAAACTTCAATCTTGATCCATCAATCTGGACCCATCTTAAACACCTGTTATGCATTGGTGTTATTCCTGGTCCTCGTCTTCCCAAAGATCTAGGCTCATTTTTGGCACCATTTGAAGAGGAATGTATTTCCTTAGCTCATGGTGTAAGAACATATGATGCCAGGAGTGACATGTTATTTGATTTACATGCTTACAAACTCTGCCAGCTTGGGGACATCATCTCTATTGAAAAATTCCTTGGGCTAAAGGGTCACAACTCTTAAAACATGCCCTATCTGGGCTATATGTGACACTTCATTGACCTGCTCACCTTATTATGCTGCCTTGGCTTATCCAAAGGATCAGCATAGTAATGTGAAGAAGCTAAATCCAGAGAATCTGAAACAATGTGCTCATGATAGCTGGGCAAAAAAATCAAATATGCCAACACTGAAAAGGAAAGAATTGCAATTGCAAAGGAATCAGGCATCCGAGAAATGCCAGCAATCTCAAGGGATATCTCATTGCACTTTGGATGTTCTATTCCTTGGGACTGGATGCATCTGATGGAAAATATTGTATCCAACTTGATTTCCATATGGATGGGAACATTCAAAAATTTAGATGATGGTCAAGAGGATTATATCATAGCAGATGATATCTATCAAATCATTGGAAAGGAAACTGTAGCTGCAAATGCTTCTATTCCCTCAGCATTCATTTGCAAACTCCCTGACATTTGCATAAACCACTGAGCATATAATACTGAGGCCTTGATTTTCTGGCTGATGTATCTTGGTCCAATCTTACTAAAGGGCCAGTTGAACCCTAAATTTTATGTTCATATGTGCAATTTTGTGGAGATTATAAAGTCATCAATTCTATGGACTATAACAAATGAGAAGGTGGAACAACTAAAAAAGGCTATTTTTAGATGGGTTCAGGAGTATGAAGAGTAAGCACATTTCTATCAGTATTTGAAACTCATCTCTTATTATCAGTATAATGCCTGCCAGTGCATGGTCTACTTTATCTGCCTGGTAATATTTTATTTTGTGGTCCATCATGGGCTACATGGATATTTGACATGGAACATTACTGTGGATATCTTAAACATGGCCTGAAATCTAAACGAAGCCCCTGGACAAATATTACAAAGCAAATTCTGCATGCAAGTTATCTTTCACAACTCTCAGTCCAATTTTGAGCTGGAGGTTGCTGGAAACAGAGATCCAGATACATGTTCCAGGTTTGAAAGGCAATATGACAACTGTAAGCAATTTTTTGATGTTATAAATCAGTCTGATATGGCATAATAGATGATTTTAGCTTTCTTGGTTCACCATATACTGGCTTGTTTAAGCCTGATAATGAACTGCAAGACAATTGCTGGATATTATGTCAGTGTGATGAATCAGCTACCAAAAATAATGGCACAGCATGGTAAAGTACATATAGCTGGAAAGGGTGACACAATTCACTGCAAAACTGTCAAGATCAATGTGATGCCTCACATGTTCATGTATGTGATTGATAGACTACATCTTGCTATACACTAATCTGATACACAGTATGAGCTTGAAGTTGAAGGTAGAGATGGGCAAATGCATTGTACCATTTTCTATGGACAGCTGCAGCATATTCTTGTCTGCCCTTTGCCAGACCATTATTTCTGGAAAGCTTTGTGTGGAACTACAAGCAAGGGGGTCCCGGAACGCAACAAACCTATAGGCAGTCACATTAGGAATTTCAGGCTCTATCAAGGACACCTACCCACCCTCTCCTGCCTTATTTAGAAGTTCTTTCGCATCACATGATGAGATAAGATTAGATTTCAGTACATTTAAGGTGTAACTCCATAACTGCAATACTCTGGTAGGCAGTGTTGTCATTCACAGATTCTAGAAAACATGTTCTCCACTGTGGTTGTGATGACTCCCTTAGCATTGCAATGACCTACACAAGTCCCATAGCATATGTGTTGCCTATTTTGGGTAATTTTTGGGTAATTTATAACCTTCCTCCTGTGCTAGACATGCTAGACTCACCTTTCTAGTGTGTTGTGTGACTGTAGGAGCACCAAAATTTACCATATAAGGTAAGGTCACATTAGAAATTTCATCCCTTGAGAGGGACACCTACCCTCCTACCCTGTGTGCGGGATTTTGATCCCGTGACCCCCTTGACTACAAGGCTTTTGGCAGTAGTCCACCCATGCAATATCCAACTACAAGGTACTGCTCGAGATGCTGCAGAAAATCTGGTGTCTTTCAAGAACTATACAACTGCAGTGGTCACTGACTTGGCTGCCATATCATGTGTAGTTGGTCGTGTTAAGACACAAAAGATGTGGTATATCCTAGACAGAAGTGGCAGTCTAGTTCACACAACATTTGTGTCCAATGATTTTGAACAAGGAGGTGGTGTTGAGGATCAGGACCCAGTTAGTGATTGACAAGTATTTAACTCACTGGCAGCCAGATACAGGTTTGCAGGTAGATTATAGTACTGCTCATTCATTTTAAGTAGTATTAACACTTTCTGTATCTTGCTGTTTTCCTACTTGAAACAAGTTGTGTTTCTACTGAAAACAAGCTGTGTCTATACTCAAAATGAGTAGTTTTCTTGCTTCTCTCAGATGGAGTATGATTTATACTCATTTTAGATTTGAGTATGAATATTACTTTTCTCTGTGTCACTCAAAATGAGTAGTTTTTGTACTTGCCTGGAATATATGAGTAATCTTTCTACTCAAAATAAGTATTCTGACTTCCCACAGTGCTAGTAGTATCACCAGCATCTTGTTGCATGGGAACTTGCCTGATGTGTGCCGCAAAACGGAAGATCAAGTGCTATTTAATTGATCAACAAATAAAAATATGCATCCTCAGGCTGCAACAACACAGAATCAGATCGATGGATGGTTTATGGATGAGTACACAGCCAGGCAGTTTGTTTGACCAGGTTGTGACCTCAGTCACATCAATTCAGGGTCAAAGATCATTTTGATTCACATGTACAATCAATTTCAATTAATTCTGAAAACCAATTGTTTCGCAACTTGTTTCAGTATCATTCTGCATCTGAGTGAATCTTTGAGTAGTTTGCATCTTGTTCAAAAGCTTGTCCTCAAATCCAGCGTGCAGGCAGGTAAGGTGGTGCCAAGAATGTCAATGCCGCTTAATTTAGATCCCACGTGTAAGTCCTTCTTGCCTCACTGCTTTGCCATAACCGGTGTCGCCAGTCTGGAAACCCTGCCGAGATGCACTCGACCGACCTGCTGTCTCTTGTATCCTCTGTGATGACAGTCGTCCTATTGTGGCTCACCAAAGCAAGATTGACCATCATATACAAACCAGGAAGCACCAGGAGTGACTGAAATCTTTCCCCGAGGCTGACCTCAATTATGCTAGAGATCTCGATACTGATACCAAGCCTGAAGCCATCCATGCCATCTCTGATGTCGGCACATGTCGTCTATTGCAATCTTTGGGCATACGAAGCACAGAACACCCTGAATCGCAACCATTTCCTCAGCAAGATGATTATGACCCGGATCCTCCTTCATTTGATTGGCAAGCATACCAAGATGACATGAAGTATAGCACTGCAGCAGATGATGACAATCTCAGTCGTCTGTCCCAACATCTTCAAAGTTTCCTGAACGACAACAGCGGGGCATTAATGGATATATCGAGTGATTCCAAATCTGACATTGAGCTGGCGGTTATGGAGAATGGCTCTGAAGCGTCTGGTCAGTACCTCTGGCTTAGCCTCCACAGTTCCTTACTATTGTTTAGACAATGATGAACATCTTTATTCAGGTGGGAGAAAGCGATCGAGAGACAAGAACATTGGAGAAGATCAAACTTGGTTTCCTTGGCCAGACAAGATTGTACACCCCACACTTGTCTTTCATATTGAGTCGAAGTGACCCTGCCATAGTCATGTACCTTAGACATTCTAATGCATCTACCACGTTCAACTTTTTCCCATCGTCAACTTGATCTATTTCTGTGGTTATTGCGCATCAACAAGATCGACGATCTGCCAACTGTGAAAGGGATGCAGCGAGCCAATGCAGCACTCAGGCAGAAAATCTGTGGCATCAACACCCTGGCATATGATGGCATATTCGGCCATAAGTATTATGTTAACAGTCTTGCACAAATCATAGCTCAGGTATGCAGTGTATTCATTTTACGGACCAAGCTAACAGTATGTAGGAGATGGCCAATCCAGAAGTTCATCCCAAGCTTGAGTTCTATCCAGAAGATGCAGGTCCAAAGCTTGAAGAAGCTCGTCAAGGTCATCGCTGGCTCCACAAAATGCCTGATGAGCACTCAACTCCAATGGCACATATTCAAGATATAGATTATTACATCCATGAACCTGCATTGTTACATGGTGGCACACTCTGTATTCCCCACCATGGTTCAAGTGAGGTGGGATGCTTGTGGCCAAATGTTGGAAGATGAACCATATTTCTAATGCTCAGTTGGGTGAAGGGTGGCAAGCAATCATTCCAAGTGCACCATATGAAGTTCCTGCAAGCCAGTTCATCTCGAATTTCATTGAGCTGAAGCATGACGCAAGTAAACATGGAATGCCTGATCCCTCACATCTCTTTGGTATGCTGTATTCCTTAATCTGTTTCATATTAATTGAACAGTATCAGAGGTGATCAACGAGAAGGATGGTGTCTCCATGCCATGGACATATACTGATCCAGCCAGTGGCAATCATTGGCATGAATGTGCCCAAGGCAAGCATGTGGTCACATTTCCAATATGGATGTATTGCGATAACACATCAGGCAATGTGTCAAAGAAATGGAACAAGCATAATAGCTTTCTTTTCACTGCGGCTGGTCTGCCACAAACTGAAGTACAGAAAGATTTCAATGTGCATTATCTCTGTACGTCAAATGAGGCCTCACCACTTGAAATGCTTGATGGGATAGTTGAGCAATTGGAGTAAGTTCTAGTACTTATCAAACAACTGGGTAATTAATCAGATCAGACTCGCACAGGATATAGGGATCTGGGCCTGGGATTGTGAGCTACAGGAGCCCATTCTGGTCATTCCTGAGGTCTTGGCTATGTTGGGAGACAATCCTATGCAGAGTGAGTTTGCATGTCACATAGGATTGTGTAGAAAGTTGTTCTGCAGAATCTGTAAAGTCAGAGGAAAGGAATCCAGAGGTGATGGAGATCCTAATAACAGTGAGGCAGAAACTGATGGAGGATCAATCCATTCTGCTGGCGGTGATAGTGACATTGGATCAGACACTGGCAAGGGCCCAAAAAAGCAAAAGAGGGGTGTAGTGGAAAATTTTGCTCAGATGACTGAGCGAGTCCAAAATTTCATCAAGGTAATTTTTCTCAAGTGGCTAACCAAACTAAGTATTTTCTCCAGCAGGGTGAACCAAGAACAAGGAAAGATACCTTGGACCACTTGAAATCCTTCTTTGAGGATGCTAAGGTGCCTGGCAGCCAGACAAAGGTTAACAAGGCACAAACTGAGGCCAGCATCAAGGACACATATCAGCTCCCTTTCCTTCAATGCCTGTTCAATGTGACCTCAAAAAAAACAAAGCAAGACAAGCAAGCTGCCTTAACTGAAGAGCTGAAACATATGCTTTCCCACACAACGAGTCCAGTATGGAGAATCTGTGATCTGAACCTTTTTTTAGCCTGAAAAAAAGTACAACAGTTAACATTTATTCTAGGACTTGATCCTCATTCAGATACTCCAGTCAAAATCCTGCATGTCATTCTTTTGGGATTCATCAAGTACCTGTGGCGAGATGCCATCAACAATCGCATTGGTAAAAAAGAAGACAAGAAGAACCTTCTGGCTACAAAACTGTCATCTTTGGATGTCTCTGGGCTTGGAATCTCACCCATTCCTGGTTGGACTCTGGTGAATTATGCTGGCTCATTGACCGGACGAGACTTTCGAATCATTGCACAAGTAGCCCCTTTTGTTCTTTATGATCTCGTTCTGACTGATTGCTATGACACCTAGGTGGCACTCTCGAATCTAGTCCCACTGGTCTGGCAACCAAAAATTGACCATCTTGAAGATTATCTGGTTTGTCTCACTTGTCTCTGGCACCGCTGAACCGAATGCTTACTTGGCTAGGTCTTACTTCAAAAAGAGATTGATCATTTTCTTCTCTGTACGGCTCAATAGAATGTGGTGTGCCAAAGACCCATATTCTGGTCCATCTACCTGACCACATTCGTCAATTCAGTCCTGCCATGTTGTTTGCAACTGAGGGCTTTGAGTTTTTCAATGCAGTCATCTGTGAAAAGAGCACTCATTCTAACAGACAGGCTCCCTCTCATGACATTGCATTAGCTTTTGCACAGGGAAATCACATTTACCACCTGCTTTGTAGGGGTATTTTGAGTTCTAGTCTCAAGTGGCTCAGACTCCGGCCAACACTGAGGTGGCATTTGAAGGTGATGATCAGAGTGTCACCCAGCCAGTGAACTCCAAGAAGCCGGTTACTATGACTGACTTCACAATTGATTCGAAATTGTTCAAAATGAATGACACATTCTCTTTTCAATCATCAAGCTGGCATCAAGTTGGACGTGGTCCTCAGGAGTTTAGTAGCATTTCCTGATACAATCACAGGGTACTTAGGTCTCTCCCGCTACACTCCTTCAGCTGCTGGTCAGGTTCCCTGGGTTCACATTTTCAACTAACAGATGCTTCTCTAGGCACATGTACTTCAGATGGCCAATGTCCTTGATCGTTTGATCAAACATTGATGGGAAGGAAGGGTATAGACACACCTCTGTTCTCTGCTGCTGAACGCACTCATTCCCAATTTATAACATCCAAAGATGCCACACTCCTCAACAATGACAGCTGCCCCATTGGAGCCTATGTGATTGTCAAGGATGAACAACAGCTGGGTCAAACACATGTGGCGCAAGTAGCTGAAATTGTCAGCCGAATGGGTTCCATTAATCATGGTAGCCGCCAACCCGATGCCATACTCCTTCAAAGATGTCTCATTCATACAGACCAGTTGGCAGAGTGGTGCAGTATGCCTTGCGTGGAGAAATTAGAACAGTGGGAGTGCAAACCCCTTTCGGTATGAACTCTTCAACCTTCAACTGGAACTCCATGTGTTCAATTTTCTAGGACCTCCTCTGTGTAATCAATGTTCAGCACAATTGCCATAAAAATACAGGACGTGTTCCGATTGTCAGGGAGCATGTGACAACAACAGAAACTCAACCAGTCATTCAACATGTTAACCACAAACAACTTGATTCTCAATACGGCTCAAATGCGTAGCTCCATGCTTCTTCAACTGTTTTGTATTCCTCCCCCAGAGATGAACATACAGGAAATTATTCAGCAAAGTGTGAAGACAGTCATTGATGCACGCAAAATAGCTGTCTGCACCATCAATAAAAACCCCAAGAAGGCTGTCCCATCCACCACAACTGCCTCAACCAGTCACACTGCAAGCCCAACCTCTGCGATCCAACAAGCTTCTGTGTCACGAGTGATCCCGATACCAATGTCATCCCATTATCCATTAGGCCCTCCTCACCACTTGCACAGCCAGCATCATGAGCCTCCAGCTAGCCCACACTCATATCCTGATCCCACAATGCCCCCACGCTCATATCCTGATCCTTCAATGCCACCTGCTCAGAGGCATCCTCCTGCATCGCAACTCTATCCAGCCTCTCAAACACAGCAATCATGGTGGCCACCTGGTGCTGGCATCCATCAATCTATTCCGTCTGGTCGAATGCCACCAGTGTTGTATCACTTCTCTGCAGATTCCGCTGACTTGCCTCATAAACAACATTTTCCAGACAGTAGATAGCATTAAATACATCTGTACAAGTCAAATCACTGAATTTAATCCATCTGCTCATCCTCCGAGTCAGCATCAGTGTGCTCTGCCTTGTATCTCTGATCAGCCTCCCACTCCAGACAATACTTTTCATCACAATCCTGCAGATACTTCTCTGGAAGGTCCAAGACTGATGAAGTGGGATCCAATGCTGCATTGGATAGCAGAAATTATGAACCAAATATCTTTCCTCAGGGTTGACAAGGGATCGGTAGTGCTGCACATGGGTTACCAGCAATATATAAGATGGAGAAACACTTGCCATGCAATAGCAATTAACAGACAGACCATTGACCTCAGTCAGCATTTTCTTAATCTCAGAGAGCTTCTCATTGACTTCATTGAAAAACTTGGTCCGATGTGCGACCATCTCATCATGCATCATTTGCAAGGTGTTCAGCAGAATTGGCTGATTCTAATGACCAAAACACGTTAATTAAGACACGTCAAATGTGCAAGATCCCCACCTTGTTTGTAGACATATCAGAGAATTCAGAGCTGCTGGCTGCCTCTGAAGACAATACATCCAAACACGCTTGTTGGACACACTCCCTTGCCACATCAAAATGGTGAGATGTGTCCACAGGCAGCAACAGATCATTGTCATCACCTGTAGATGAATTGCTAACAGATGATAAGCCTGAATCTGTGCTGAATGTCGGAATATCAGCAACTTCTGGAGTACAATTGTGGGTCAGAGAGGTGCAATGTGACATGGAGGTGAAATAGCACTAAACATTCACGCCCCACCTTTTATACCTGTGAAACCCATCAACAAACTTTGTTGATAATGTTTCAAGCATTGACAAACCAATGTGTCCATATAAAATCAGAGGTGTCAAACACTCACCCCTTTGCATTCACCCCGCTATGTCAAGCTCCTATCCCTACCCAGGCCCTATGTCCTTCAACAATGGTCAATACACAGAGGACTTACCTCCATGCCATGACTCTTCTTCTCCTTGTTTACCTCCCACTTCATCATTATCACCATCACCCACCATGGGCCATAGTTCACAGCCTATCTGAGCCGATAACAGCCTTGGCTCACTGCCACCTCCTATTGGTTTGCAATATGGACCCATTCCTTATCACATAGTCCAAGACCTTGCTAAAGACTGGGGATTGTCAGAAAAGGCCACACAAAGGCTGCATGATTACGCCCAGGTATAATCTGCTATTCTTGTCAGCTTGGCATGTTAACCAGTGTGCGTAGCTCAGTTCCATTGACGGTGGGCTTGGTCGAGCAGATATACTTACATACATGTACACACAAGCATCGTTGCTTTGGCTGGAAGGTCTTCTGCAAGCTAAGAATGTTGAGGCCAACGAGGCACGAGAAAATGTTAAACTGGCCAAGGCAACATTGGAAAGTAATTTTAACGAGCTCACAAGTAAGTTTGTACCCATATTCCATGTACTAAGTTCATTCCACTGATATCAGTTAGGCCAATCTTTGTGGAACAGTCCAATCGGCAATCTACAATCCAAAGTGTCTAGCTGTGTCAAAGCTGCAGGTCGATGTTGAAGTGAGTATCCCGTTGAATATGTCAATGAGGGCTTACCAGCCATTGCACTCAGAAAAAGATCAAAGACAATCAAGTGGCGCTGCGGTTTGAGAGTATTTTCAGCAGTCCTGGACGCATGAAAATCTACACTGGTCAGCTGAAAAAAGCCATTTCAAGTGTCAAGAGTCAATGGAGATGTGATGTACGTCTGGTGCTGATCCCATACCTTAACTAATACATCATGTAGCTTATCAGTGGTGTTCCGACAGCCAAGCCAGATGGTAGAACCAGCAAATACATCCTACTGGTTGATTTCTGCTTCAAAATGCAGAAGATGTATAAGTCTGTAGGTATGGGAGAGATTTCCGAGTCTGAAGAACAAAAATACCTTATGCACATCGCAATTCTTGTAAGTGGTCCTTATCTTCCCTTCACAGTCTGATGCATACTGTTATAGCAAAGCTTTATATTCCACAATCAAGAGTTGTTGAAGATACAAGTCAAAGACTGTGAAGAGGAGCACAGTGAAGAAGATGATGATGAAGAAAGTGTGGGTAGTGAAGAGTATGGCAGCAGCTCTTGCAAATGCAAGAGGTCACCTGGGGGGCAAGTCAAGACTCGTGGAGGATGCATTAAGGCAGGTGGAAGTTTCTGGGACAAGATGGACAAACTCTACAATGAAACGATCAAAAAGCATGGTGAAAAGATGACTGTGGCGTGGAACGGAAAAGCGACCACTCTGTTTAAGCCAACTGGTGATGCATGGAGGAGGTAAGCAAATGATTCCTGGCGAACTCATACTGACCTCCAAGCACTGAGCAGATACACCCTCCAAGTGGTCACATTTGATAAGAATGCGTTCTGAGCACTCACTGATCCACTGGTGACAATGGATTGGAACCATGATAGTGTTCAGATGCAGCAACCCATCACAAATATAAGCAGTTCCTTGGGCAGCCAAACAGATGGTTTGGGAATGCCAGCAACACCGCCACCAGCACTATCAGCTATCAGCAATATTGTGTGGATGCTGAACTGAAAAGATAGACAGTGATTAAAATGTACTCATACCATCAGGAAAAATTGGTTTTGCCCTAGGTCAACCTCAAGTTGACTGAGGTCACCTCATGTCAACTTAGGTCAACCCAGGGCCAACCCAGGCCAGCCCAGGTCAGCTCAAGTCAACCTGGTCAACCCAGGTCAACTCAAGTCAACTCAGGTTAGCCCAGGGCAACCTAGGTCAACCCAGGTTTATTAAGAAAATTGTGGTTGTGCAAGGTCAACCTGAATCAACCTACATGGACTTATGGATCTATAGGTGTATGTTGCTTTTGTTCAATTATCTCAGGTCAACCCAGGGTCAGCCCAAGGTTAGTCCAAGGTCAGTCCAAGGTTAACCTAAGAGTAGCAAGGTCATCTAGGTTAAGTAGGGTAAATATTTAAAAGTTAGGTTACTCTATTAAGTTGATATAGCATACTACTTAAGCTGATAGTATACAAACACATACCAAGTAATAGCAACTATAAATAGCCTGCTATAGAAATAATTTTAATTAGTGCCTTTATCAAGAATTGAACCACTCACCTTGTTAGGTTATCTAAGTTGCTAACACAGACACCTTAACCACTGAACTAAACTGGCTTATATGGTCTAACTTAGTATTTACTATATATTCCACTACTCAGCTGACTTCATCTTTTCTACATCATCAAATTTTATTTTGCTATTTTATGCTTAGTAAGCATCATTTTGAGATTACCAAGTGGGTCTGGAGTAACCAAAATGGACATGATTTGTCAAAATACCTACTATTTGGAAAAAGGTTCACTCTTAGGCTAACCTGAGACTGACCTGAGACTGACCTGAGGAACTAGAGTATTTTGAGGTTTATTGAGGTTGACCCAAGATACCTGGGCTGACCTGGGCCAACCTATAAGTTGACCTGAAACTGACCCAAGGAAATAAAGTATTTTGAGGTTGACCTGAGATGACCTGAGATGACCTGGGCTGACCTTGTTACGATTTCCCACTTTAGCGCCCGTCTTATCAAGCGCCCAACCACATGCCTTATCAGAACCCTATTCACTTCACATTCATATCACGCTATCTTTCATTTCACTTATCCGCTATCTCTTAAATTAACTTCTGATAGCTTATCGTAGACATGAGGCAGAGATAGCTTATCTCTTTCCCTTCGTATCTCTCCCCTCTAACCCTATTCCTTACACCCCAAAAGATAACCACTCAGTATTTAAACCAGTAGCTATTCGCTGTATTCTTTAGTTTTGGTATTATAAGTTTCACCGAGTCTTTGAGTGGCCTGATAAGCTCTCATTTTGCTCGTCGCCTTACAGACCTGGGCTGACCTGAGATGACCTAGGTGGAATTGAGATGACCTGAGATGACCTAGGTGGACCCAGGATAACCTGAGATGTCCTAAGATGTCCTGAGATGTCCTGGGGTGACCTGAGGTGTCTCAGGTTAAAACCAGTTTTTCCTGATGGGTTCTGGCAGGTGCCGGTGCAGCCCTAGTCCAACTAATAACCCTCATAACATACTTTATCCGCAAGTGTTTTGGCACGAACACCCAAACTTTCCGTGTGCTCTCTCTGCCTCCCTTCGCTCCGTTACTGACAAAGGGGGTTCTAGGGTTCATGATGCCCTCTGTGGATTTTGGCACTATTCTCCTGATGCTCTCCTGCTTGCGACAATTATGCTTGTGTATAGTGTCGACGAAAGCTAGTCCTTACGCAGGTATTCAATCAGCTGGAGACAAGTGAGACGGAGGGGGCAGGGGATTGCATTTTCCTCTTGTGGTTTCGAATACATGTAAGATGCTCTTCCTCCCTTCCCTACAAAGAGACTAAGAACTGTTTGCGTAGTTGTGGGTCTATACATTGAAGAAGTCTCTCTCACATGTCTCCTCTTTCTCAAAGCTCAAGCCTTGGGGCACCATGTGGACAGTGTCAATTGTGGAAGATGTTTTGATGCTTGTTTTGATTGGGATTATGGTTAGGGTTCAGTTGGTTCTTCAGAGGTGTGTACCTCTTCTCCCATCATTTGCGAACTAGTATCTGATTTCCAGTTTAGGTGGTTAATACACGGTTCCTTTCAATGTTGTTGGTGACAAGTAGGATGGCTGAGAGGTATGCCAAGTAGAGGTCAATGGCTAGTGAGGGGAGGAGATGGATTACTTTAGTCAAGCTCATAAGTCGTCCCCTGCCACCGCTTCCACTGATGGATTCCTTTGTAGAGATACAGAGTGTGTGGAAGCAAATCGCAAAGGTTATGCCGAAGCATCTATACCCTCCACGACCGCATCTTCCGACCCAATGAGACATTCTCTCGACCCTGATGACGATGAGGATGAAATTGATCCTGATGAACATACATTTGACCATCCCTCGATGTATATGGAGCAGCGGTGGAGGGGACAGTCTGGGACTGAGCAAAGTGCTAATTGAGGAGCTGCAAGAGGCAAGGGTGTTTGCCAGTGATAGTGGTGTGGTTATGGACAAGAACAGGATTGTGGAGGTCACTAGGAATCCTCCAGATGAGGAGTGGGTAGACAGGTAACACAGAGGCTTCTGCATGTTGTGACTTTGCATTTTGGATGCTTAGCGGTGCTGCATAGATTGCAACATGTAATTAATGTTTTGCTTGCCACTATGAAATGATGGTGAATACCCCTTGTCCTTGTTCCTTTGTGCCAAAGGTATGATGGTGAACATGTGACTCTTATGCTCTCAGAATTGTTTTTGTGTTGGTTGTTGCCTGCTCTGTGTGAGATAGTTTACCATGTTTTTGAGCCATGTTGGCAATTACTACCAATTAGCTTGTCAAAGGTATGTGGTGTCAGTGAATGGGACTGAGTGACCTGCTGCTTTAGTGGGGGTTCACCCCTCTGCACTACTACATGGTTGTGAGG
>QLOY01002034.1:0-23470 GCA_003313965.1 Megacollybia marginata
ATTCACAGTAATCGGACGCATCGCAACCATTGAACAACATGAAAAGCCAGACTCCGAGTCACAAGATTCGGAAACTGACTCCAGTAGGAGTCTACCCTCCTGCTCAGCTCCACTAGTGAGTGGGATTCATCAATATTCAGTGAATCCACCGTATTCAAATTAACAAAGCTTCATGATGTATGGATGGTACTTATGGCACCATCTGCATCCCGCTCTAGCTCTAACCTGATGTGGCGGATACAGGCAACTGCACTTGAAATGAGTGTTGTCCATTACAGTTTCGTTACTCTTGCAACAGTCGAACCTGAGTGTTAGATCGGTAAGATATACGAAGTGTGGATGCAGATCATTGGAATGAATGTACTGATACTGAAGGAAAGCAATGTCGGAGATCATCGTCGTGTACACAGGATCTGTAGAATGAACGACGATTCAAGGTAAACGTTGGTGACTGTACAAAGTGAACGGGACAATATATATGATGAAATCAACTGCAAGTGCAGTTGTTCAAACTCGTGGAAGTAATAGGTGCCGGTGATGGTCAGTAACTCGAAAACTGGTAATGTTCACACTTTGATAACCTCGTTGCAGCCATTGAAGTCCAGAACACTAACATTATTCTTCCCGATTTGAACGTTCACAGACCACCCTAGATGGTTCCCTAGATGGTTCCCTAGATGGATTCCTGCACGAACGCCCCCCTTTTCGACCATTTCTGACCGTCCAAACCGTCCAAAACCCGTTCATCTAGGAGAACGTCGCCGACTTGCGCTCATTTAGGAAACTTTTCAGGAAACGTTCCTGGATCTGCTGCTTCTCAGGTGTGTTTCCTAGATTCCATCAAACTCGCTGCTGGTCGGGGTCTGTTTTCGCAACCCGTTCATATCTATTTTTCATACACTGAAACTGTCTTACAGAAGCCATGAAGTAGGTGGGACTTCTTTAGTGGTCGAGTTGCCACTAAAGAAGTCCCACCTACTCACCAATGTCCCATTTCTTTAGTGGTCGAGTTGCCACTAAAGAAGTCCCACCTACTCACCAATGTCCCGTTTCTTTAGTGGTCGAGTTGCCACTAAAGAAGTCCCATCTACTCACCAATGTCCCGTTTCTTTAGTGGTCAAGTTGCCACTAAAGAAGTCCCATCTACTCACCAATGTCCCGTTTCTTTAGTGGTCGAGTTGCCACTAAAGAAGTCCCACCTACTCAGCAGATGTAAGTAAGTTGAGAGACATATGAGAGATACTTGATATCCATGTTTCTTTAGTGGCTGACTTGCCACTAAAGGTGATGACTAAGCAGCAGGGGGAAGGGAGGGGGGGACTCTAAAGTGAACCCAAGGGCCTTTATATACCTGGCAATTATGTCACCCCTTTCATAACATCACATCATATCACATCCTGTTGCACCCCAAAACAGCATTTCTTTAGTGGCTGTCTTGCCACTAAAGAAGTCACTATCAATACAATCCATACTGAATCTATTCAGTTCGGTTTGTATCATCTGGGGCAGACTTGAGGGTCAAAAGAAATGTGTTTAATGATTTACAATGACTTTAACAATGAGTGCATTGATTTGTGATCTCTTTAGTGGCAGTTTGTCCACTAAAGAAACTGTCATTCAGGTTCTAATAGTAAACTTAAAAAAATTGTCATCCATGGTGATATATTATTTCTTTAGTGGCAATTTGACCACTAAAGAACAGGACTGATTAATTAATCTACAACTATCTGCAACTCTTGACCAAGCCACGAAACCAGAGCCATGCTGCTACTAGGGTGCTCAGTGGCCTTGGGATCCTGCAACCAAAGGATCAATCCGGTCTCATCATTCCAGTGGTGTTTGTGCTCCTCAACTTTGAGCTCCTTCATGACTCTCGTTCTCAACTCAACCGACTGCTGGATGCCACATAGAAGGGGAAGAACCAAGTTGGTGTTTGGACAGGTTGCACCCTGCTGAAATCCTGGATGTAGCTGGTCTTGTCCCCCAGAGACAATGTGACATTTGTAACATGGTGTTTGAGGCATACCACTGTACCTGACATGCACCCTGACTGCATTGTAGAAAAGTGCGTTCACCTTGGGACAGTACCTGTCATGGACAACCACCTCACCATTCAGATAGCAGAAACCACAGTTGTTTCCGACTGTCTTCAAGACATCTGAGTAGACCTTCAAGCTATCTTGAACTTGAGTCTTCAACAGTTTCATGCGGTGCTTTGCGATTTCTGTGTCTTGATGGAATGCATCCTGCAGTCTCTTCTGGCAGTTATCTGATTTGGGCATGTGCTGAGTAGGGATCAATGGTTTGAGGGGAGGGTATTCATCACTATACAACTTGATGGATGCAGCATATGGATCAGGGGATCCAGGTAGTCTTTGTTGGCCATATCCTAAGATGATTGATTAAGTGAATTCGGAAAAGAAAAGTGAAAAAGACAACTCACGTTCGAGACAGAAGCAGCAGAGCTGCGCATTTTCAACTTCAATGCAAGTGAATCCACCGCTCCCATCGTTGAAACGCGTCAGCCTGAAGCGAACACAGCGAACCTTTGTTTCTAGGGGCAGAGTGCTTGTCTTTTCGAGTAAAACCTGCATCTCCTTGACACCGTTGATTCTCCTCCATTCTTCAGTTGACTCTGTTAGAAAGAACTGTGATGAAGTTGGGATGACAACAGCAGTGCCAATCTGTTCATCACGGCCAGCTCTCGAGCTTTCCTGATACCATCCAATCATGGTTCCAGGTGAACCAATGTGGATGACAAGTCGAACGTGTGAATAGTCATTGCCTGCAGACAATGCATGGGTTGTGATAAGACCTTTATACTGACCTGAGCACCACCTGTTGTAGATCCCATTAAGGTCGTCATCTGTGAGATCGTTTGTGTTGGTGACTGCATGGTAAAACTCGAGTCCAAGCTCTTTTGCATAGAACTGTCCATCGGCAAGAAACTGAACATAGATCATGAAGCGATCTCGACTCGAATCTGCATCTGCCATGTGCAGATCAATCAAAGCCTTGACTTTGACTAGTGCTTGATGGGTGTGATCCACCTTTGACTCAATGACATAACGTATCTCAGTCCTGCAGCTGTGAGTGCGAAGTATGACTGGATCGGTGAGTTGAAACTTGTCCTTGAGGAAAGGGATTGAAACTGGAGGAACGTTTGCACTGAGAAGTACGATCTGACACGGTGTAATAGCGCGAAGGCGAAACACATTATCGAGTGCGTTTCTCCACTTGCTATCCATCATGGTGAGCTGAGATTCATCAATTGCACAGCGCAGAACTGGGCGTTTGGACCTGCGAAGCAAGTCGACAACAGCCTCCTCCCACTTAGGTCCCTTTGTGATGTCGAGAGAGGAGATAATGAGGTTGTGTTTGCCTTCAATCCTAAAGCCAGATTTTGCACCTTGGTAGTGCTCATATTTGATGTTCATGAAGTCGAGCCGTCTGCACCAGTCTTTGCCAAGGGAACGCAGACCTGGAAGCAGAAAGGTGTACCCACGCTCAAACATGGAAGGTATGATGACAACCATGGATTTGCCCGCCGAGGTTCTCATTTCACATATCATGTCTCTGCGAAGTTGAAGAGCGGTTATGATTGCCAGTCGTTGCTCTGCGACTTTCCATACTGCCTTGGGATCATTGCGCAATCTCCTGAGAATATGCACTGCATCCCCTGGATCTGGAATTCTTTAGTGGCAGATATGACACTAAAGAAATGGACTTACCGAGCATGAGGCTCGTTTCCTGTTGGTGTTCTTTAGTGGCAGATTCGCCACTAAAGAAACCATGATTGGGTGTTTCCTCGATTTCTTTAGTGGCAGATTCGCCACTAAAGAAACCATGATTGGGTGTTTCTGTGATTTCTTTAGTGACAGATATGACACTAAAGAAATGGACTTACCGAGCATGAGGCTTGTTTCCTGTTGATGTTCTTTAGTGGCAAATTCGCCACTAAAGAAACCATGATTGGGTGTTTCTGCGATTTCTTTAGTGGCAGAATCGCCACTAAAGAAACCATGATTGGGTGTTTCTGCGATTTCTTTAGTGGCAGATTTGCCATTAAAGAACTCCACTCACCATCTTGGTTCCAACCTGTGAGTGTGTTCGCTCTCACCTGTTCCCGAAGTGATTCCACTTCGAGTCTGAGGTCCGATATGCTCTTTGCAATCGATCTCGACTCTGTCAGAGACTCGATGTGCTGAGACTTCAGCAGCTCTGAGGTCTGAGCTTGTTGCTTCACAACACTCAACAAGATCTGTCTGAGCTCTAAGTCTGGGGTGCATTGATGCAGTTCAGTTGTCCCAGCCGCTGGCATAGCAGTTGATCTTTGCACACTGGCAGATTTGATGACTCCAGTTGCAACCAGAGTGTCGAACTCTGTAACTCGTGCTTCCTTCAGTCCAAGTCCGAGTCCTCCAGGTACAACTCGGACTACAGTTGCCCATTTTGCGCTGGTGTTGAGAAACATGCGGATGTACTGTTCTGACGCACCAATCATGGACTCCTGTGAGACTCCATATACACTTCGTTGGGTTGCTGGTGAGTGTCCGCTCTGTGAAATCCTAACGGATCCATCCTCTTCAATGTATTGAAGGACTTCACTGTCAGATGCTCCATGATGTCCGCTTATTGAGATCTGGAGGTGACGCCATGAGTTGAGGCCCAACTTCCATCCAATGTGATGTTCAGATACATGACCCATCGCTTTGCTGAGGTCTTCACTATCAAACTCCTTCAACATGTTCATGAACATCAGATCCCTGTAACCTTGAATGGCAGCTTTGTTGCGGGGTTCCAACTGAGCTGTAAGTGCAGCCGCAAATGGACGAAGATACGTGTATAGAATTTTGAGCAAGATGCTGACAACAGCATCGAGCCCATTTGGAATATTCCGATCCAACTGAGTAACACTGGTCCGCTTTGTATAGTTTCGGACTATGAGCATGTGTGGTCCCAAGACATACAGGTTTCGTGCGCGTGTTTCGATATTTCGCATGAGCATTGAAACCATTTCTGTTCCGCGTGGAACCCCACCACTGCAAAACTGGATGTCTGCCATGATCCAGCTCTCAAACTCGGCGAGATGAACAAGCCATTCCCTCGCCTTCAGACAGTTCAACTGACCAGCACCAATGCCATTTGGGGGTTTCACCAACCACTCTGACTTCCTCTCAGAAAAGAGTCTCTCTGCAAACCGACGCCACTTTGTGTCAGATTGCAGGTTGTTTGACTCTTCATCAAGAAAGCTGTAACCGCAATCTTGGTTTTCTAAGTCCTCTCCCAAGTCATTCCACTCGAGTTCGACTTGATCCAATAGGCCAAATGTTAGCTGTTGGAACCGAGTCACAAGCTTTTGTTGCAAGTCTGATATCATGAGTTGTATCTGGCTCAGAGTCACCTTTCGACCTTTGTACAGCAACTCTGTGTAGTTTTCGGTGTCAAGCCAGAAGATTCGAGGCATTGCCATAGTGGACCTTTTCAACTTGTTGGCATACTGCCACATGCTGTTGATGGTTGCAAATGTCGTCAACTCTGCCACCCTGGTGAACTTGGTATACTTGTCACATGCATCTGTCTGTGAGTCAAAGAGTCCATCATCTGTTTCCTTGTGGATTCGAAGTGCAGTTGTGAGTAGCAGATGATTGGAAATGTGAGCGAACGCTTCTGTGATATCTTTTGGAGTCAAAAAGTCGCCAGTCTCACGCAGGGAGTACAATGCTATGAAGCATACAGTTGGATCATTGAAACTTGTTCTTCCTGTTCCAGTTCTCCACTGTGTATGCCAGAGTGCGACGAAAACGGCATAGAGTGCATCATTGGTTGATGATGTTGATGATGTTGATGGATCATCAGTTTGTTGCTTGAGGCAGTCACGGAGCTGGCTCAACGCGTCTGATAGGACTGGAGTAGTGGGAAACTTGTATGATCCAGCTGTGCCACGAAGAAGAGCTGCCAACAGCCTACATGTAGTCTGGGAGTATTTTTGGAGTGTTTTTTTGTGTTGGTGCTGGCGCGCCAGCGGTTTGGAGCTAACACCGCTATTTAGGAATTTAATTAGTGGGTCATATAAAGTGTGGGTTTGAACGACATCACGCAGCTCTTTAGTGGCCAATATGCCACTAAAGAAATCGCGACTTTGAAGGATATCAGAGTTCTTTAGTGGCCAATATGCCACTAAAGAAATCACGACTTTGAAGGATATCAGAGTTCTTTAGTGACAGATTGGCCACTAAAGAAATCGCGACTTTAAAGAATATGAGAGTTCTTTAGTGGCCAATATGCCACTAAAGAAATTCAAATTTTAGAACACTCACTTGAGTTCTTCATTTGTTGTCAGAAGCTGGCAAAGGACTAGCTCATCAATCTCCTCCAGCAAGTCAGTGCATTGATCAAAGAAAGTATAAACCGCATTTGATAGACTCTTCAGTTCTGGTGGATCGTCATCGTTGTCACGGCGGTTTCCCTTTTCTGGATGAGAAACCAACTTGCGCAGCAGGGCCTTGTCAAAGCCATCCACATGCATATGAAACTTGGTCCGCAGAAGCCAGGGACTGATCTTCCGCGCACTTCTGGTAGTTGTTCCTGTCTGGTGCTGGTTCCAGTGAAACGACTTGATGAAATCTGGTAGATCATCAAGATGTTCATCATCGGGATCTTCACAAACAGATGCATTGACTTGATAAAGTGAAGCATTCCGTCTAGTGTGCAACCTTTGTGCTAGAACAGTTGATTGTGGATCTTTGAAGTCATTCACTTCAGTATGCTGTGCTGTGACATGATCACGAAGGTTTTTCCTCCACACCATTGCACATGGACAATACGGACATCCGTATGCCTGCACTTGGTGAATTCCATGCAGGTATGGATGCTTTTCCTGCAACATGTTTGGGAGAACTCCTTCAAGTCCCAGCTGCTTGGCCAGGAGTGAGAGGCGTTTCCGTAGTGTTTCCTTTCTTGGGATGTGATGGGACCGGTGCAAATGAGACATGACTTGGTTCGCAGTAGCAATTGCGCTCTGGCATACTGTACACACGTAGAACAGATATTCTGTGTTCACTGCCAGGTTGTAGCTTTGCAGCATCTCTGTTGCGAAAAGGTGACCACTGTCTCCAAGTGGTATTAGTCCATCTGACTGTTGAAAATGATATGTCAGTCAACCAGTCAGAAGGGTACAAGAAACATCAACTCAACCGACTCCAAATCAAGCTCATCTGAATCATTCTCATCATCATCTGAAACATGCGATCCATCATCTGAATCAGCCTCCAGGTCACCAGATGCCAGTTCATCCACGTCCATAAATGTCTCTTTCTAAACATCTTTAGTGTCAAATTAGCCACTAAAGATAAACAATTTCTTACTAATTGAATGTCGTTCAGTTGATCAGAATGTACTTCAAGTGCATCAAGGAAACCTTGGTAGGTCGTCTGATTTTGAATTACTTTAGTGTCAAATCAGCCACTAAAGAAGAGCGGGGTCTTACTGATTGAGTCCCATTCAGTTCTTCAGAATGCAGTTCCACAGCATCAAGAAAACCTCGGTACGTTGTCTGAATTTGGAATTCTTTAGTGTCAAATCAGCCACTAAAGTAAAACGGTTTCTTACCGATTCAGTCCCATTTGGTTTGTCAGAACGCGGTTCAACGGCATCGAGAAAACCTTGGTATGTTGTCTGAATTTGGATTTCTTTAGTGTCAAATCAGCCACTAAAGTAAAACGGTTTCTTACCGATTGAGTCCCATTCGGTTGGTCAGAACGCGGTGCAACCGCATCAAGGAAACCTTGGTAGGTTGTCTGATTTTGGATTTCTTTAGTGTCAAATCAGCCACTAAAGTAAAACGGTTTCTTACCGATTGAGTTTCATCTGTTTGGTCAGATCCTCGGTCATCGACATCCATGAAGGGTCCCTGTGTCTGTTTTCGAATTTCTTTAGTGTCAAATTGGCCACTAAAGAAATCACGTTTCTCACCAATGCAGACTCGTTGATAATTGCTGGCTGGATTTCAGATGTCAGTGATTGACTGCCTTGTAGTGCAATTCCGGTGGGTGTGTCATCAGTGCTGATCACTTGAAACCAAGTTTGATTGTTCCGTACAGAATATGTCTGCGCTGATGTGTTTGGCTTTGGAGTCCCGTTACCACCATGGATGTTGTTGATGTGTGCTTTGGTCCCCTGCTCCTGGGCTGCATATCCACAAGTAGGGCATCCGAAGTAGTTGTTCACAATTGGCAAACCTTCATAAGGTGGTACTGGTTGTGGGAACGCAGTCGGGGGATATTTGGTATGCAGGTGGGTGCCGTTCTCTTTCAGAAACAAAGCAAGGGCAGTGTTCGTCTCTTTCGACCATCCGTGCTTCTCTCCATGCTTTTTGAGACGCGTTTTTGGGAGTGCTGTTTCGCACTTGAGACATATGATCAAACGAAGCCTGGAGTTAATAGCCAAGTCTGCGCTTTGAAGGGTTTCGTGAGTGTATAACTCATTGAAGCCGTGGATGAGTTGCAAGTGATCAACTTTGATAGACGTCATTTCTTTAGTGTCAAAATGTCCACTATAGAAATCATGAAAGTGATACGAAATGGATAGTGAGTCCTACCTGATGCGTTTTTCAGTAAAGGTGGGATTTCTTTAGTGGTCAAATGTGCACTAAAGAAATCGTTCAAGTCCTACCTGGATGGGATTACTTTAAGGGCCAAATGTCCACTATATGAATGTGTTTCTGACTAAGCTAAGAGGCGGGCGGGAGGGAGGGAGTTTCTACAGTGAACAGTCGACTCTTATATATGAGCATGTTCCGTAACTCTTTCGTGTATCACACTACTTCACATTATCACATCATATCACACACGTGATTTCTTTAAGAGCAATATTGACACTATAGTAAAGTTGTGCAGACTGGCCTTAAGAACTGGGCCATATGCTAGATTTAGACATTTGTGTGACATTATTTGTCCGAGAAATGTCTTGACATAAATGTAGGCTAAGTGGAGACGATTCAGAATATGCAATTGGCGTGCAGAAATACATTGAACTTGGGTCGGAAAGTGGGAAATACAATTGTCCAAATGCGGAAGAAGGTTGGTTCAAGGTAACAGCATAACACGCAGTACCTATTTCGAAATCTGATGAACCAACAGTTGGTTTGCAAACCAGTCCGCTGTTAATGTGAGTTCTTCAATAATGCTATGACAATACAACCTCCTACTCGTATACAATTCCATGCCTTATAACTCACACGGTTCAAATTGTAGCAGCCAATAACCCGGTTGCACAAATTTTGAGTCACCTGTCGGGATCTTGCCAAAAAAATGCATTTTCATGTCCCGCCACCTATCCAGCTGAAATCGTACCCCTTCAAAACCCCTGTGGCCAAATTTTCACCATCTTCTACATATTCAAACTCACTTGACGAACAACAAATTCTTTAGTACTTTAGTGGCCATCTGGCCACTATAGAGTTCGTTGTATCACTATGAATCGATGTAGAGGACTATCAAGAACCATTGGTTCCTGTTGCGTTCCCGTTTCGTGTCTTGAGTTGGCGTGATGCAAAGTCACATGGTCGAGACTCACCTTGCTTCCTACCACGACCACGAACGGATGTAAGCCGGTCAAGACCGCGTTCCAACGGTATTGGCAGTCCTTCGGACTCAATACAGTCTGATCCATGTGATCAGACTCGTCGGACTTGCGTTGTCTTGAATGCGATCTGCGCGTTCCCCCAGTCTCAACTGGTGCGAGGTCAGATACCAAAAAAACCTGTGGATGATCAGTACAGCAGTCGAATTCCCTACCTTCCCTTCTGCACTCACAATTGAGCATGCAGGTGTGTTATAACAAGTCCGGTAAGTTTCATTCTATGTAAACGGACACGAAAATTGAGTGATCGGAGGCATTTACTTAGGGTGTGTAAGCGGTTAGCCGACGACATGAATACCCGCCTTTCCCGCGCTCTCTCTTTCTCCCCCGTCTTTCTCCCCACTCTCTCTCCCCCTCTCTGGCTCTCTCTGCACAATGTCTCCCTCCCCAGAACCATCTGACAACGACGAAAACCCAAATGGGCCGAATGCCACCAAAGAAACCGAAAAGGAAGAACAAGTCGCGTTCTTGGGCTACGCGGTCGTCAACCTCGCCTTGCCCTTTCTGGGGATCGAAAAGAACGGCCCCGTGGTCGTTTCTAGCCCTTTCCAACGCCCGATGTTTCAATCGAGCATAAACGAGCTTGCTTCAAAGCTCGAACCGCTTAATGTCGACTATGCAATATGCCTGGCTATTCCGAAGGACCGCGTCAAAGCGGAATCCCTCACTGCCAGCAAGTCCCACATTCAAGATCTCAAGCTGACGGATTCGATGCAGCCGTTCAAAGCGGAGTTAGTGGATGGGCATCACCGACAACAGGCTCTTTTCAAGTACCTCTTTCCAGCAGCGGGAGATCTGAAGGCCTTTAACAAGTTCCGTGACGAAATCAAGGACGGGAAGGTTCTCAAACTGAAAGAACAGACCAAGTGGAATAAGTGGGTGGAAAGGTTGCGTCAGGAGGGGCGATGGGTGGCGGCAATCTACGATAAAGGTGAGTTATCCGATTTCTATAGTGTCAGATATGCCACTAAAGAAATTCATTTTTAGGTACGTTCGCGATTTCTATAGTGTCAGATATGCCACTAAAGAAATTCACATTTAGGTACGTTCACGATTTCTATAGTGTCAGATATGCCACTAAAGAAATTCACATTTAGGTACGTTCGCGATTTCTATAGTGTCAGATATGCCACTAAAGAAACACCCCTGCTAGGTTCCGTTGACAGCGACCCATCCCTACAGTTCCGTCTCACATGCAATCTTGTTGGGACTCATACGACTGAGAAACCTCATGCCCTCCTGTTCAAAGCCTGCGTTAGGCTAAACGAAGGTGACGATGTTCAGCGACAGTCGATAGTCAGAACCATTAAGAGCAAGTGCAACCGCAGAGATCCTGTCTCTGCCATTGTTCTCAAGTGGCCAAATATTCTGTCGACGGTGATGGCCATATACAGGTTCGAGCTCTTCGCTAGGCTCCAGTTGCAACCGACTGACTTGGTGAAAATGGGATACACTGTTTGGGGGGTGAGTGATTCGCAAAACTGGAACGAATGATTTCTTACGCGTTTGGGGCCCAAGCTTGCCAACCCATCCTTCGTTGAGGGACTCAAACAATTGAGGTATTTGGCATCGGACTCGCAGGTAGCAGCAGAACCGAACCTGCAGGCTTTAGGAGAGCAGGTAAACGCGATCGACCTGCATCAAGGGATGGATGCGTACGAGCAGGACCTCATCACCTACATTGCGACTCAGGTTGATGACGTCTACCAAGACACTCTGTTTTCTGACCCACAAACGCGCCTGTTAGGGAAGGGGTGGGCAAAGGATTGGAAGTTGAGCAGAGAGAGGATAATCAAAGAATGCAGCCAATGGGTGAGCAATTTTTTGCTTGCGAACACTTGTTACGCAGAACGTGCGAAAACGCACAACCTGAAAGTCATGCTGCCTCGGCGGTTGGCTGCTCTCATAGACGGAGTCCCTGGTGGACCGTCGACCATGCCGTGGCACACGGAATGGATCCTCCTTACCCCCCGGTTCCTCATCCATCTCATCCGCAAAGTGTGGATTCCCCTCGATCGGGGAGTATCGTTGATCTCTCATTGGTTCTATCCGGGACAGTCGACGTTCATGGTCGATCGTCTCAATGAAACAAGAACCGTCATGCTTCGATCCTCTTCAGAGAGGATCGTTGATTCGCTTTGCTATTCCTACCACAAAAGTCTGCTCAACTACGATGAGGCTGCACTCCAATCGAAAAAAGCATGCCTCGCAGACCAGACTCCCGAGGAAGCGCTGACAGCCGGGTTGGATAAACCTGAGCTTCGGATCAAAGAACGAATGAACAAGATCGCAGTGCTTTTGATCCAGCACCACGACACTTTGACAGGGATTGCGAAACATGTTGACAACATTGATGCCGACCAAGCAAAGATGAAAGACAAAAACTTCAAGACCAGCACTTCGGATCCTATGATAAAGGTTCTCGTCGAATGGCGCCGATGGATTCAGGATCGCTTGGTCGGTCGCAAGCGGGGGGTGCTCGAAATATACCCGCAACACTATCCCTCCATCCCCAATGCAATATTCAACACACTGGGGCAAAACTCGACGACACCAGCCCTTGTGGACTGGCAGCAGCTGAGGATGGGTATTGAAAGTTATCCTGGGAACGTGTTTTCAGCTTCAGGGGCAAAGACAAGCAACAACACCGGGCACAGGATGAAAACCGTCACTCTTGCGATCTCCAAAGACATTCTCAGCCTTCCGAGTCACTGGGCGTTGCTGAAGTCACGCAAACTGCTCTCTCTCAGAGCAGCAATATTGGGCGTGGTAACGGAGGGCGGTGACCCTCTGAAATTCAAATTCTGGGACGAATTTGGGCTGGATGGGTTGCAGATGGAGGATGCTTCTGATGAGCTCGACCGAGTCAAGTTGGAAGTGAAGGAAAAGCGAGAAGAAACCGTCAAACGACTCATCCAGTCGTTTGCGCAAACCCTTTCTGCAGACTTTGGAGTCAAGTGCAAGAATGGCAGCATAAAACTCGACCCTTTGGTGCATGAGCGATTGATTGATCTATATAAAGTCAGTTTTGCCACTATAGAAATCGATATTTGACTGATTTCGCTCGATTTCCACAGACATGCGAGAACGTCGGTCGACTCCACCACCGAGTTAACAACGAGCTCGAGTTGGATGAAGACATGATGGAGGAATGGCTTCATGAGGATCCCGATGATCCCGAAATCCAGCGCAGCAGCTATCTCGAGCTTACAGATAAGTTGGGGATCAGCAAAGAGGCGCTTCACAAGTATTACCAGGACTCCGAAAATCTGGTGTTTCAAACATCAACACCCACCCCCAATCCACAGTTGCTGGAGCTGCAGAAGCAGATTGTGATTGAGAGGGAGCAGGAAAACGAACCCGACGCGAACGCAGAAGCCATTCGTGCAGCAGAGAAGGAGAAGCAAAACGAACCCGACGCGAACGCAGATGCCATCCGTGCAGCAGAGAAGGAGAAGCAAAACGAACCCGACGCGAACGCGGATGCCATCTCCAAAAAGAGAAAACGAGACGAGCCTGAGAGTGAAGCTGGGAATCACGGCGAACCACCTACCAAGTCTCCCAGGATCGAGGAACAGCGAGTTGAGTAGCTTACCCATTTCTATAGTGGTCAATTGGACCTTAAAGAACTTCCGCATTCTCTTTGAACTACCTTCACTTCTATAGTGGTCATTCGGACCTTAAAGAACTCTATATTTCCGTTTCAAGTACATCGATTTCCGATTTCTATAGTGGTCATTTTGACGTTAAAGAACTCCTCATTCCTTTCAAAATTGAACGTTTTATTGTAGTAGACTGTCTAATAAATGCCACTCGCACGAGTGTTGCTTGAATACCCGCTCATTCAATGTAGAACGAAACTTTCTATGGATCGCATGACTTGGATGAGGTCGCAGCAGATCTCAGCAGTCATAGGATAATCCGATGGTTCTTGATGATTGTAAAGACTACATGATTCCCAAATTCCTCATTCTTGCTGATCATTCCGCTTCAGGTCGCAGCAGATCTCAGCAGTCATAGGATAATCCGATGGTTCTTGATGATTGTAAAGACTACATGATTCCCAAATTCCTCATTCTTGCTGATCATTCCGCTTCAAAGTAAAGAAATCGTTACCTGCACTGACCCGAGCCGGTTGAGACCGGAAATACGAATACAGATCAGATACAATTTCTTTAGAGGCCAAATTGCCACTAAAGAAATCGTTAACTCGGATCGGATAGCACTTCTTTAGTGGCCAGATTGCCACTAAAGAAATCGCTAATTCGGATCGGGATATGATTTCTTTAGTGGCGAAATTGCCACTAAAGAAATCGCTAATTCGGATCGGGATATGATTTCTTTAGTGGCGAAATTGCCACTAAAGAAATCGCTAATTCCTATCGGATAGGATTTCTTTAGTGGCAATTTGGCCACTAAAGAAATGCTAACCAATCGCGTTCCATGAGTTTGAACTGACGCGACGCGTAGGTTAAACGCGTAGCATCAGCAAACCATCAGGCACGTGCGATATGGCTTCTTTCCTCAAACCATCACCATGACCGCACGTCGTCGGGTTAAAATTGGCGTGAAGGTGGGGGAGCATTGTCCAAGGGTTGGGCCTTGGAAATGCGAAGGTTAGAGGGCGAAATTGCGGCAGGAAAATGGGCTAAAGTGAGTGTACACATATGATTCATTTCGTGTATTCTGACCGCGTTCGTTGATTCGCAGGCAACCAACGATGACTGTACCCCCCAAACGACATATCCCCCTTCACCCACTGGTTGCTCGCCCGTTTGTTCGCCAACATCGATGGATTTGGTGCCGACTGGAACCTCACGATTTTCGAGACTTTCCCCTGACTCTGCTGCGTTTGCTAGGGCCCCGTTCTCCAACACAGTGATCTATGCAATGGATGCTGGCCATAACTATGCGGATTCCGTTCGTGTGGTGAACTTGGGATCCATCGGTCCGCATGGTAAGTTTCGTTTACGTTTCTTGTACAAACGCGCCACTTAGTATCGATTTGTAGCATTCATATCTACGTCTACAATGGGTACTGAAGACTGGTTTGCGTCCGCGTTGACCCTCCGCTCCGAAAGCTGAATCCATCCACCCGCATAGTAAGTGTCTTTTATCTTCTTTTTTATAAACGCAACCACTTATTTTCGTTTTGTAGCCTACAGTTGTATATGTACAACGTGTAACGCGGAGCCTGCGGGTGGCGTTTTTCAGGTCCGCGGTCTCGTTCCATTCCTCACCACGACCACGGACGACGACAGGGAGATGGAGAAAAGGTTGGTGAAAATGACCGGAGTACCACGCCCGCGTTGTTTTGAGTGGGGAAGTCAAGGGTGGTATGGTATTCCGTTGGTGATAAGTTTGGGACGGGGATATGGTAAGTTTGAAGCATCTTTCTATATACTTGTTTGCTCATTGTCGTTTTTTTTGAATAGAGCTGGATGAGGCCCGTTTCAGACTGTGGCAGGTTCTGTAAAGCGAACGCGTTCACCAGCAGCAGGCGCAAGTGAACAAACGGCTCTGGTCGAAAACCTCAAGCTCAGTCAGTCAAAAAATCGAAGGTCGGGATGGACACTGAGATAGAGGGCATTTCTTTAGTGGCAGATTGTACACTATATACATGTTGAAATGGGATGTTTTAGGATTTCTTTAGTGGCAGATTGTACACTATATACATGTTGAAATGCGATGTTTTAGGATTTCTTTAGTGGAGAAACTGCCACTAAAGAAATTGGTAATTCTGATTGATAGTGCAAGGACGTATTCGTCGAATGCATACTTAGTGACGGTTCAATTATTGAGTTGAATGACTGAGCGCGTTCTTTGTTTCCTAAGAACGAGCGTGTACATCCACCGCTGCCAGATTTTCACATTATATGTTTGCTGGCGGACATGCATGCTCTAAAAGGCAAGATGTTCGGATTTGGATTGCGAGTTTGCTGGTAACCTCGGTGGTGGTCCTGCTCAGTCTCTGGCCTCCTTGTATCTGCCTGCTACAATATAATTCAACCAGGATGAGCATTAGGATTGTGACATCTGTACACATATGGACTCTATACCCTCATATTGTTATGAAAGCGGATGTTTAGTGTCAATTCGGCCACTAAAGAACTCGTTCAAGTTGCAGCTGGATGGAATATGAATTGGCAGTATAGGACCGCATTGCTGAGTAAGCTAAGCAGCAGGCAAGACGGAGGTATTTTGTAACAGAACGGTTCTGGGACTCTGCAAGGGACTATTAGTACTAAGGGGGTCGTCATATGCTAGATTAAGGGATTTATGTGAGATTGTTTGTCTGAGAAGTGTCTGTATATAAAACGTAGGCCAAGTGCAGACGATTGAGAATGTTGAATTGACGTGGAGAAAGGAGGTAAACTTGGCTTGGAAACCGGGATTTAGAATTGGGCAAACGTGAAAGATGAGTTGGCTTGAATTGTAGCAAAGACAGTGAAAATTTGGCTACATGGGTTTTTTTAGTGTACGATTTGAACTGGATGGGTGGCGGGATGTGAAAATGCCTATATAACAGTATTCTATCGTGTTTGACTAGTCACGCACTACCCTAAGTCCGATCCAAACCTCCAAAACACGTCGATTCAGGATTCGAACGCCCTCCGAATCCTTCAGACTCCTGCGTCTCGACTTCCTTAGGCTTTCGAAACCTCCCTCTGAACCCGGTTCTAGGATCTCTCCCCGCGGACCTAGGAATTCGACCCCCTTTGGTGGTTCGTGGTGACTTATTTAGTGTCAGAATTGCCACTAAATAAGTCGTTTGAATCCCAAACACAAACGACTTATTTAGTGTCAGAATTGACACTAAATAAGTCGTTTGAATCCCAAACACAAGGACTTATTTAGTGTCAGAATTGACACTAAATAAGTCCTTGAATCCCAAACTAAATATGTGGCTGACTAAGCCAGAGAGCGGACAGGGAGGAGAGGGGAGAGGGAGTGGGAAGGTTTATATCGTACACCCATGGCCCCTTATATACCTGGAAGGGTTACGTTAACCCTCCAGGACATCAGGAAACCGAACTTATTTAGTGGCCATTTTGCCACTAAATAAGTCGTCGAGTGACCTTTAAACAGACAACTCGACTCGTCTCTAACCAGCAACACAGACTTTTTTGTTGGAGTCTGCAGATCTCAGGAACAGACTTTTTTGTTGGAGTCTGTAGATCTCAGGAACGCAGACTTTTTTGTTGGAGTCTGTAGATTAGGGACGAACGCGTTGTTGGTTTGTGAGGCCTGTAAGGAGTCGGAATCGCTTTTGAAAACATTTGACAAGGATATGAGAAAAGAACGCACCTGCAGTAGAGTTGTACTCGTTCAGATAAGATACAACTTTATTTAGTGGCGAAATTGCCACTAAATAAGTCGTTAATTTACCTCTCAACCCAACTTGGAAGTATTACAAGTACATCATATGTATATAGTGGCAGTATTTCCTCTAAATGAGTCTGCAACCCAGCCTCCACACCCCCTTCCATCCCATCGACTGCTGTTGGCGCGTTTTGTGTTTCCGAAGGTGTGACAGTCATGTGATGACCAGAGGCGATTACCGAAATGGGAAATAATCAACATGGAGAACAGGGCGGGGGGTTAACCCTGTGTACGCGGTATATATACCGCAGACAGGGACTCCCGCCCTCCCACGAACGCTCTCTTCTCTCTCACTCACTCACTCACTCAGTCTCTCAGTCTCTCGCTCTCACTCAGTCTCTCTGATCATTCCCACACGCTCTCACTTTTTCCCACACGCTCTCATTTCACACACTCCTTCAAAACTTCGAAAACCACTGTATGTCAGCCCCTGAAACCACGGCAGGGTTCCTAGGCTATGCCTATGTGAACCTTGCACTTCCGTTCCTCGGATTCGAGAAGAACGGACCGGTTGTTGTGTCGAGCGCTATGCAACGCCGGACTTTCCAAGCGAGCGTGAACGAGCTCGTACCCAAGCTGGATGCCCTCAATCCGCAATATGCAGTATCAATGACCATTCCAGCGGATCGAATCAACCGCCAGTCTCTCTGCGCCACGAGGACTGGAATCACGGACCTCAAACTGACGGATTCGGTCGTACCGTTCAAGGCCGAGTTGATGGATGGGCATCATCGGCAGCTGGCTCTCATGAAGAGCTTGTTTCCGAGCGCGACGGAGCTTCGGAACTTCAACAGGACTTGCGAACAAAAAAAGGCGGGTACTCCTCCTCTCGACCCAAACCAAGAGAAGAAGTGGAAGTCTTGGGTGACAAGATTGGAAAGGGGGGGGCGATGGGTCGCAGCTATCTATGACAAAGGTGAGTTCTCTCGACTTATTTAGTGGCGAATTGGACACTAAATAAATGCGATTTTAGGTGAGTTTGCGATTTATTTAGTGACGAATGTGCCACTAAATAAGTCCGTGTTTTGTGTCTTTAGGTGAGTTTGCGACTTATTTAGTGACGAATGTGCCACTAAATAAGTCCGTGTTTTGTGTCTTTAGGTGAGTTTGCGACTTATTTAGTGACGAATGTGCCACTAAATAAGTCCGTGTTTTGCGAATTTAGGTGAGTCTGCGACTTATTTAGTGGCAGAATGTACACTAAATAAGTCGCATTGTAGCCGCGGTCGACGAGGATCCTTCCCTTCAATTCGGACTCACCTGCAACCTGGTTGCAACCCACAAGTCGGAGAAACCGTTCGCTTTGTTGTACAAGGCATGCATGCTGCTGAACGAATCCTCCCCTGAGCAACAGGAGAAGATCAAGCACACAATCCGCACGAAATCCAACCGCCGCGATGCAGTCTCAGCCATCGTGACGAAGTGGCCTGCAATCTTGTCAACGGTTCAACAAATATATCGATACACGGTGTTCGGTGCACTGCAGTTGGAGCCAGTCGAGTTGACGGATGGTGGGGGCGTGGATAAAAAGCAGCTGCACCAAAAAGCAGCCGCAAGTCAGCAGCTACCAGCAGCGTCACAGCAGCGTCACAGCAGCTACACAGCAGCGTCGGAGCAGCGTCAAAGCAGCGTCACAATAATGTCGAAAGTAAACACATTCAATAATGAACAAGGTGTTCTGCATTCCAACAGAGGCTTCCACAGTCTCTGGTGTCATTCATTAAAATGAACATCAAGTTAGGGCTAAATTTTGGAAAAGAGCCTGTAAAGTATATAAATCCAACTGCTTCTTTTTTTTCAGGCCTCCTTCACTCGTTTCAGCCGTTTTGATTGACGTAAAGGCTCTGCAGCCAAATCCAACGTTCGACTACGTTTCTGATTTCATAGTTAGTCATTTGCGCAACATTCGCATGCAACTCGTACCTTTTTTGGGTTTGGTGCAATCGTAGTTTGCTCGATCGTCTCCTGAACTATCTTTTCCTCAGTGGAGGGGGCATTGGTCCTCGGTCCAAATCCACGTGTGTAAGTTGCATAAGGTTCCCAGTTGCTCTGATGCGAGTCAGTGTCAAGGCCCCATTCCTCGCTGATACCCTCTTCAAACATGGAGAATTCGAGATCTCGTATTGCCTCTAAGTCAATGTCTACCACGTCAATACCCATATTAGTATTACTGCTTTGGGTTGGTGGTGTACTTTGATACGTCCATGCCTCATTGAGCAATGAGTCTCACTGAATTGAACTGTCAGTTTCAACCTTCAAGTTTGATGCCCACAGTCGGAATGCCAAGAGTATTGTGCAAGCATGATAAAACTTTTATTGGAGCTGGGGAGTAATTTTCGGAGAAAAGCCTGCGCTAGAATAAGACATTGTTGAGCTGGAAAAATAGAGATTTACCCAGACCATTATGCTGATGAACTATACAGAGCGCAAATTTTTTGATGGAGTGTGTTTGGCTGGAACAAACAATGATGTGATGCTTCTTTGCTTCGTTGACAGGTCCTGTCAAACCGTAATGATCTGCGTTTGTCACAAATGTAAATCACTATCACTTTTGACTTGAAGTTGAGTCTTGCGGTATGTCACTCTTCATGTTTACTTGAACATTGACCCAAATAGGAGAACATGCTATATACCTACATTTCAAACGTGATCTCAATAGCAAGGATTCAATCGGAGAAGTCACAGTCGTTCGTCAGATAAACTACAAAGTGTTCCTACAGAGCAGCTACACGACAGCTACATGGTAGCTACATTACAGCTGCATCGCAGCTACATTGCAGCTACATTACAGCATCGCAGCAGCTACATAGCAGCTACATTGCAGCTACATGACAGCTACATTGCAGCTACATGACAGCTACATAGCAGCATCACAGCAGCTGCACAGCAGCTACATGACAGCTACATAGCAGCATCGCAGCAGCTACACGACAGCTACACAGCAGCGTCACAGCAGCTACACAGCAGCGTCACAGCAGCGTCACAGCAGCTACACAGCAGCGTCACAGCAGCGTCACAGCAGCTACGTGTAATACCAATTGACTATCAATGGACTATTTTTTGGATGTGGCTACCAATAGATTTGTAGTGCTTATTGGAAGCTACTCTCCTCATTTCAAGTTCAGGCAATGATTCCAAAGTACTCTAGAAATGTATGAAGGTTTGTTTACCTGTATTTGTATACCACCGTAAAACCCTCATAATGGACTTGGATCCACTTCTTTACTGAAGATATTAGCTCTGTGAGGGTTTATAGATATAGATGTTATGACTCATGAGTTGAAGGACCCAGATCAGATATATCTGAAGTCACAATCCGACTCCAAGAGCAAAATTCTGCAGACTTGCACTTATCAACATAAATAGCTTGAAGCACTAAATAACATTATATATGCCATCTCTTCAAGTTTCCATTAATATACACTATAAGCCAGTAGTTGAAGGACCCAGATTAGGCACAAAAATCAATATCTGTATTGCAATATGACAGTTCTGTAGACTTGCACTTATCAACATAAAGAACTTGAAGCACTAAGTAACATTATATATGCTTTTTCTGTCCATCAATATACACTGTAAGCCATCTACAACAGATCTAATTAGCAGCATCACAGCAGCCGCAAAGCAGCGTCACAGCAGCGTCACAGCAGCTGCACCTCAAGAAAGCAGCTACAAGTGCAGCTGCTGTGAGGTGCGGCTGCTTTTTCTGTCTACCGGGATGGTGGTGCTAACATCTTTGGGGTGAGTAGCAGTCGAATCATTTGCCATTCAACTCTTGAAATTTGCGAACGCGCAGTTGTTTAAAGCTTCCGTTGAAGGTGGACTCCTCCAATGGAGGTTCATCGCATCCGACTCGCAGCTGGATCCGGATATCGGTCAGGATGCCTTGAAGGCACTGGCTCAAGCGATCCAATTGGATAGCTTCATCGACAAGTACGAACAGGATCTAATCAGTTTCGTTGCTGCACAAATCGACGACATCTACCGGCAGACGGTATTCTACGATAGGACGGTCGATTTTCTGGGAGAGGGTTGGACTGCGGCTTGGCAGGACAGCAAAGCCGAGATCTTGAAGGATGCTGGGAAATGGGCTCAAGATTTCGTGTTCAGCAACACATGTCATGCGGAACGCGCCAAGGAGAACAATCTGGAGGTGATGTTGGGTCGAAGGATCGGTGCTGTGCTGGACGGACTGTATGGAATATCGACGATGCCGTGGCATCCGGAATGGCTGTTGCTGACTCCAAAGTTCGTGATGTACCTGCTGCAGAAAGTGTGGATGCCATTGGATGATGGCGTTCTGTTGATTTCGACCTGGTTTTATCCAGGGCATTCGACCTTCGCAGCGGATCGAGCGAACGAGAACAAAGTGATGAGTCTGTGGTCCTCCTCTGAGCGGATGGCAGACTCACTCTGCTATTCATACTACAAGACTCTGTTCAGATACAACGAAGCCGAACTCGAGGCAAACACTGTGAAACTTTCAGAGCAGAACCATGACTTCCAGCAAGCATTCACGCTCGGTATGGATGACGCTCGACTGGGGATCGCAGAGAGAATTCACAAGATCGCGATCCTCATTCTTCTGAGTCGTGACAGGTTGATAGTGGCTGGGAGGCAAGTGGGTCAGATCGAACAGATGCAGGCAAAGGCGAAGGATGAGGCCATCAAACAGACATCGGATGCGATGCTTGGACTTGTCAATGGGTGGTGGAGATGGATACAGGATCGCTTACCGATGACAGGCAAAAAAAAGCGGAGTCTGGTTCAAATCTCACCACAACACTATCCGTTCGTTCCGAGGAGCGTATTCGAGAAACTCAACATCAACCCGACCACGGCACCGATGGTGGATTGGAACTTGCTGAAGTACGCTCTGGAAGCCTTTCCAGGTGACGTTTTCAAAAGCGAAGTGGCCAAGACCACTAGCAACTCGATTTCGCATATCAGACGGCATGTGAACGCATTGATCAAGGAGCTGTTGATGCTCCCCAGCCGGCATGCACTGATGCAAGTTGCAGACTTGGTTTCGCTGCGAACGGAAATCTTGAAAGTGATTGTTGAAGGTGGTAACCCGTTGAAGTTTCAGTACTGGGATCAGTGCGGTTCGGATGCACTGCCGACAGTGGCTGAAGAGGAATTGGACCGAGTGAAACTCTCAAGCGTGCACCAGCGGGAGGCGCACGTCAAGCGACTGTTTCAGTCGTTTGCAAACTCACTGTTGAAAGACTTTGGAGTCAAAGGTAAACATGGAAAGGTGGTGTTGGATCCCCTTGTGCAAGACCGGCTGATAGACATGTACAAAGTGAGTTGGAGTCTTGATCTCATTCAATGCGATTGGATTGATATTGATTTGCTTGCAGACATGCGAAAACGTTGGGAGGCTGCATCACCGAGCGAACGCGGACATGGCGTTGGACGAAGATACAATTGGGGTGTTGCTGCAGGAGAAATCGGACCTTCCTGAGATCGACCATGCCACCTTCAAGCAGCTTGCTTCCAAGCTGGATATATGCACGAAGGCTGTGCGAAAGTATTACAATCAGTCTGAAGACCTCATTTTTGCAGAAGAGACGGATAATGCGCAAACCGCAAAAACGACGGTGACAACGGGGGATCCGGCGGATCCGGAACTGGAGAACAAGGACGGAAACGCGAAGAGGAGGCGATCGGAGGAGGACGGAGACGAGGAGTCGGGTGCACCTGCAGCCAAGGCTGCAAAGGTTTCTTAGTGAGTTGAAGTAGCATTTCACGTTTTTGAACTCGGACACGTTCTGGTACAAGACAGGGCTAGTATACCCATTTATATAGTGGACAATTTGACATTAAATAAATCGACGTTTGGCGTAGATCGATTGGCATGCGGTCTCTATTTAGTAGTGGCGATATTGACCTTTATTAAGTCGAAGGACTTATTTAGTGGCGATATTGCCACTAAATAAGTCGAAGTTGTTGGATATGAACGATTTATTTAGTGGTGATATTGCCACTAAATAAGTCGAAGTTGTTGGATATGAAGGACTTATTTAGTGGCAATATCGCCACTAAATAAGTCGAAGTTGTTGGATATGAACGATTTATTTAGTGGTGATATTGCCACTAAATAAGTCGAGTTTCAGATGACTTCCAAGGTTGGATACATGCTTCACTCCACTGAACAATCGTGATATCCATTCACGTGCAAATATAGATATATTTGCACGTGACACTCGCGTCTCAGATGAATCATTGGCCTATCGTCTGAGGGACAAGAACGAGGAATCATTAAATTGTCGTTAGGTCTTGTTCATGTTACAGGTGAGGAGCCTTTTGCTTGGTAAAGTCACACCGGTCTTACTTGACTGTATTCTGAGCAAGTCAATACGATAATCCACACTGATTCTTCGTTGGTGTCTTTGGTGGAATAAAGCGTATATTCCGCCATGTTTGGTCCTCACCTTGCAGC
>QLOY01002036.1:0-15616 GCA_003313965.1 Megacollybia marginata
GCTCCGATACTATGTCCGATGGCTGGGATACGAAGGTACCAATGAAGAGTATTCATGGGTTGCCACCAATGATATCGCCGCTGATGAACTCATTGCCGAATTTCATCTTCGATACCCTAACAAACCAGGCCCTTTAGACAAGTTATAATCCTTTTCCACCTTTTACTTACGCATTTTCAAAAGACAATCTATATACATTTCCTCCAAGAAAAAAACCACTATACATTCAAAATTCTATCAAGTCGACTACTTCAACCTCTTCTTCAACTTCTGCTACTTTGCCTTCCATCATTCTAATCTCTTCATCTTCCATATTATCCATTTCTAAGTCCCTTTGACCTTGAAGCCATTCAAGCCTTTCGCGAGCTATGTCAGTTTGATGGCTCACCTCCCTAACCACCTCCTTCAATGTCTTCACTATCTCAACCCTCATCTTCTTCATCTCCTGCTTCATATCTATCCTGAAAGCCTCAATCTCTTCTCGAATCCCCACCAACTCCTCTGTAATCTCTTCCTTGAAATCGGCGAATTCGCCCGCCGACGCTTTCTTGCCTTTCTTTCGTTTCCACAAGGCCTGGAAGGAGCACTTCTCCCGTCTGCGCTGGCATTCTGTACAGATGGCACCACGCATAGGCTTTTCAGCCCGTATGCAAACAATGGGTTCCCCTCCTTTATGAAGGCCCTTTGCATTCCGCTCCTGACATTTTGTACACATATGTTCTGAAGGAAAAGTCAATACTGTTCAAGGCAAGAAAGGGTCACTCACCATCGTCCTCATTCAAAGTCAAAGCCTCCCTATCAGCACTAACTCCAACTTGCTTCCCTTTGCCTTTACTCCCCTCAGGTTCCACATACCCAATTGCGACCGCCTTTGAAGTTGAAGGCCCTGATTTGGCCTCGATTCGGCGACGTTTCGCCGTAGCCTCCCTCGCCATCTCGTTGTTCAAGTCCAAAACATATTCTTCCACCTCGAGGTCTGTCTGGGCCTTGAACTCGGTGAGAAGCTTGCCAATATCCTTCACGCCCTCACTCTTCCACACTTCGTGCAAGTTCGTCAACTCCTCATCTCGTCGGCGAATCATTTCGGTGATATGTTCAACGCAGGCCTCCGGCAGTTTCAACTGCATTCGCTGAACTCCTGCCCGTTTCTTCCTCCACTCCCTCAAATCTGCTCTATAACCTTCCAACAGACTCTCGTTTATATCATCCACAGCCCAATTGTCCTTCTCCACCTGTATCTCAGCATCTTGGAAAGCCTGATGCATTTCCAAGTGCACTCAGCAAGCCTCTCGGCTATTATCGGCGGGTTCCCTCAGCGGAGGAGGAACATTGTTGATTTTATAAAGTTCCCAAATGGGAACGGAGGGACGAGGAGGGACCCAAAAATGGAGTTCTTCAGATTTGTCCAAATCGGGAAGTTGCTGTAGGAATTCGGGGAAAGAGTCTGACGAAACCGGCGATGGGGATCTGGACATGGTAGAGGGTAAGAATGGACTTGGTGATGTTTTGGCTGGCCTTTTATCCTACTCACCTGGACCCTGAATCATGGGACACGTGACGATCGGGCTAGAAGCGCCTAATTTTATCTTTTACATATTATCTTCTTTTGGTCTAATTATTGCACAGGCATCGGCGAAGCCTTCACCGATCCCAAGTCGCAGACCTATGGTCCTTGCGCAAATCCTCCAAGGGGTTTTCAGCTATGAAGTCTTCTGAGCTTTCCCCTTTTCGCCTATACCTCGGCGATCCTTCGGCGGACTCTCGGGGCGAGAGTCCTAAGAGGGGGATACTGTTACATCCGTGCACTTAGACTAATCAACCGGCCCTTAAAAGCCCTTGTTCTCATTATATCTATTCTTTGTTCCGTTTATATCCTTGCATTCATTCCTCTTACTAACATTCATATTACTTAACATTCATAAATAGTCCCTTTCAATGTTTCTTTATTATCGACTAAAGTAGATAGCACGGCCTCTAGTATATAAGCCTAGCACCAGTGTTGTATACTTCAGTTTAGAAATCAACTTGGATTACGCTCAATACTCTATTCTCTCTAAACTCCTCTCTAACTGGGTATCGGCCCTCGCTCCACCGAGGCTTCGCCGATACCTTCACCTAAACCCACGATCCAGCAGAGGGCATTGCCAAAGGGTTTACCTTGGTATTCTTATCAAGGGTTTTCTACAAGCCACATCTGTCTATACATCTCAGGCTTGCATTCGGCATAGTCCTTACAGTGTTGGAGGAGGAGGTTCGCTGTGAATTTCTTCAATTTCCTCTTCTCCTTCATTATTGGGTTGATTTTCTTCTTCAGGTGGTGGGTTTGGATCTGGAACCGGAGGTAGTCTAGGCGATTGTCTTGCCGAATGATCAGCGAAGACATATTCCGATGAGCGCATCCTTCCAACCTGATCATTACCTAGGTAGTCATAATACTCTCTACCTTGGTTTTGCAAGTATCGCACTTCCACATACTCACGATTACCTTGTCGTATAATTGAATGACTGACGACATCAGTCGTGATTAGGTCAGGTATCTGCTGAATGACTGGTGCTGAAGATACTGGCGAAGCAGGTACCGGAGTGTTGTGGTGAGGAGGTGCATTTGGGTTTACTGGGGTAGGTCGTTGGGATGCCATGCTCTGTAAGATTTGACCTAATTGTTGTTGACTCTGAGTTACATCTTGGAGGCTTTGGAGAGCAAGTCAGTCTTTCCTTTGCCGTTCAACTCGCCGATGTTCTACTTCCTGATCCCGTTGTTCCGATACCAAGGATCTAGTTTGATTTAGTGTTTCCATGAAATCGGCGGTTACCGGGCCGGGTGTAGTTGATCCCCTTGTAGTTGTGATATATGACCTTGGAACAAAAGGTGAATCATCAGGAAGATAGAACCGACTGTCTGAACTATGAACTGGGGTGACTTCAGCACGAGAAGGTGTAGCTGGAATGTATCACAATTGTGATGGAGTACGAGTTGGAGTTGTAGGTGTAGTAAACCTTGAGGGTATTCAAGGTGTATTGAGAGGTAATGGACCTTCTTCCAGAATTGGTTGAGAGGCCAGTGAACTGAATGAGTGTCTGTCTTTATTCCGAGGAGTGCCAAAAATGGGCGCTCCCTGAAACATAGAACTCATCAGCGATCCGAGTCAGAGAGAGTTTAGAAATACTGTAAGGACTATACCAAATGCAAGCCCGAGATGTATAGACAGATATGGCTTGTAGAAAACCCTTGATAAGAATACCAAGGTAAACCCTTTGGCTATGCCCTCTGCTGGATCCTGGGTTTAGGCAAAGGTATTGGCGAAGCCTCAGCAGAGTGAGGGCCGATACCCGGTTAGAGAGGAGTTAGAGAGAATAGAGTATTGAGCGTAATCCAAGTTGATTTCTAAACTGAAGTATACAACACTGGTGCTAGGCTTATATACTAAAGGCTGTGCTATCTACTTTAGTCGATAATAAAGAAATATCAAAAGGGACTATTTATGAATGTTATGTAATATGAATGTTAGTAAGAGAAATGAATACAAGGATATAAATGGAACAAGGAATAGATATAATGAGAACAAGGGCTTTTAAGGGCCAGTTGATTAGTTTAAGTGCACAGATGTAACACTGATCCCCTGTGGCGGGTGATCTGGTATTCAAGAACCATCAACCGTAGTTTCTCCCATGGTGAGGGATTGCTTCGAAGTCAATAGAAGGTGATGGGAGACTATGGAGTCCATCGAGGGTGATGGGCCACGACCGATGATTTGAGCATTGAGGTGAGCATCCACTCTTGTAGCCACGCCAGGTTACTGATCCCCAGCGGCGAGTGATCTGGTGTCTGATAACTATCGACCGTACTCTCTACTATTGCTTCCAAGGTGACAGAAGGTGACGGGAGACTACAGAGTCCATCGAGGGTAATGGGCCACCACCAATGATTGTTGAGAATGAGGTGAGTATTCACTGTCGTTGCTTCGCAAGGTTACTGATTCTGTTGGGCAAGTGATCTGGTCCAATAACCATCGACTGTAATTGCTAGTATGGTGAGGTGTTGCTTCGAAGGCGACAGAAGGTGACGGGAAACGACAGGGTTCATTGAGGGTAATGGGCCATCACCGATGATTGTTGGCTCCTGTGGTGAATGTTCACCCAAATGCAGCACAAGGTGAGTAGAAAGTACATAGTTTGTATTTGGTGAGCCTGCACCGTCAGTATGAGCTGCCTAGAGGTAACCGTTCTCAATGGTAGTGTAGTGCCTGTTCAGGATAAATGATAGAGATGGTGAGTAGGAATTGCATACCATGTTCATGGTGAGCAGGAACCGGATGTTCTGGTTGGCCCCTTTGGAAATATTCACCTAAGACACAAGGCAAGGTGAGTAGGGATTACAAGGTTCGTATTTGGTGACCCTGCACCGTCGGCCATAAGCTGCCTAGAGGTGAACGTTCGCCATGGATAGGGAACACAGTGAATACGAACCATCCTTGTGCCATGTAGTATTTATGGCGCCCAGGTGAACCAGTGCCAGCACTGATGAACATGGTGATCATTCTCTTACATGATGTTTGTTTGTACATGATACGGTACATCCTTAAACCGTATATGGTCCATGTTATTACCGGTTTGACATCAACGGCTGCCCCTAAATCATCCTGCCATCATGTTCTCCCACCCCTCAATGATTATCGGTTCCAGACTTGTCAAAAAATGTCGTGAAGTCGATGCTGCCAGCTTGCGAAGATGTCGTGCTGCCAAGAAAGATCAGCAGAATGCTGCTATGGCAGCTGCACAAAAGAATGTGCTCTCTGGAGAGCCAGGGGCAATGGAGGGGATCGAAGAGCACCATCCAAGAGGGCCACCCATAAATATCTATGAAGAGGTTCGTGATATTCAATGCATGAAGCATTAACACTCACAATATGTAGGATGATGCCACAATAACCAACTATGGGTCCTCTCGAGCTCTAATGGCTGCCTTACACCAAACATTTCTCAACAGCTTAGTATCCCACAAAGAACGCATCAAGATGATGGCTTACCAGGTATGGCAGGTCACTGGCTTCTGATTCACGTATGTAGATCATTTCCATCAAGAACTTCTGGCCTGGGATTGGCTTGCTGACTTTACTCAGTGTCAAAGATCATTCTGGTCTGGTAAATGGCCATTGGACACGATTTTGGTGCTGTCAGGATGAGGCTCATAAAAAAAGGTCATGGCCAACAGCAGAAGATAAAGAGAAACATTGAGACAATCTAGGAATGTCTCGGTTTGACTGCGTTGAAAGCAAGTTAATCATATCATCACGTACCGACAAAGATGGAAGTGACATTATAGCAATTCGGATGTGCCATCTGCACCCACACACACCTTATTATGATGTCTCACTTCCATCTGGAGCGACAGAGATTATTCGAGAAAATTTGGAATAGTCAACACCTTTGAGTCTTGTCGGACCCATTCAGGAGAAATACCCACATGTTACTGCTCAGCAAATACATAAAGCATGGACCACGATGTTGGAAACGAGATCAGGATCAAATGGTGTCAGCAAAGCTCTTATTGGAAGAAATGGGTGATGATGTTGATGTCTTCAATGCACAAGCACCTGATGGAGTCGAACTTTTGTGTTAGGGGATGAAGAAAATAGCCGAATCTTTGCAAGGAAAGGTGGTGGAGGTTGGGCTGGATGCTACATGTACGTTCTCTTCTACTTTTCAAATTGGACAGTAAGCTCATGAGCACATTAGTCAATACAAACTCACATCATCTCGAGCTCTACAGTGTTCTTGCTGAGCATGATGGTGCCGGGTTTCCATTATCATACTGCTTACTGTCTACTGCCAGCACTGTTGAAATAGGTAAACGAACAAAGGCATTGACTGCCTGGGCAACCTTTCTCAGTGAGAGATATGGTGTTGAGCCAGATTTCATGCACATTGATAAGGACATGGCAGAGATTCACATGATCCAGACTGTCTGGCCTGCTTCTAAAGTCCAGCTGTGTTGGTGGCACCTGCGGAAGGCAATCTGTGAGAGGCTTTCCAAGAATAAGCTTGATACAACCCCTTACAACCCCATTGGTGCAAGACAGGAATTCCTGTTTATTGATCCAACTTTCACCCCACCCAGTCAGGCAGATCTGCAAGAGTTTGAAGGGGGTCTTCTGGATGATGCACATGGTGGCTCAGAGCAGCCCCCCAAAGTCAGTCCAAATGCCTTATTCTTACATATCCCTGCAACACAGCCTTGCAATAATCAACTGCCACTCTCACAGACTACCACTATTAATGCTCCACCAGCTACATGCCCTTCCGAATCTGCACCCTTGAAACCAAGAGTTGCTCTTAAAGTTGCTCCACCTGAGGAGAATGTCAAGCCCGGCCCACCACCTAAAAAAAAGCGTAAGGCAGCTGGCACAGTCAAAGAAGAGACACGTACATTCTGTCCATCTGAGCACTGACAACCTATTATTGATATGGTTGAAGAAGCTTTCTGCACTCATCCACTACTCCCTGGATACTCTGCACCCAACCCAGCAGGAATTCGAGAGTGGGCCGTGAAGAAAATGTATCTATACTGTGTCGAGCATGATTTATGAGAAGTTTGGGCATACCTTTGGGAGAACTGGTACCATCCAGCACGATAGAAGCTCTGGGCATGGTCTGTAGTCCCTGAAATCCCAAGGCTGAAAACCATGATGATCATGGAGAGCCAGTAAGTGACCAATGTTGTCAAATAGACCAACACTTACCTGCTATCCAGCTGGAGGCGCATCATGATTTCCTTCACCATTTCCACAGACCGTGCATTGATCTTCTTATCTGGGTCCTGGTTCGAAATCTAGCTCCACACTACTACTGCAAACTCGAATTGTTGTTAAACAATATTGGGCGGTACCAAGAGCTGAGTTCTTGGTGGAAAGCATTCAAGAGGGATTGGAAGAAAGCTGTAAAGACACCAATTACCCTTCCGCTTAATCAGAAAAATTGACCTGATCCTTACCAATGGGTTTGCACTTGTCCCGCATTTGCTAAAAGCCGGTTCCTGCTATGCAAACATCTTGTTCAAGCTGTACATCCTGTTGAGCCGGTTTTCTTTTTGGAAGTGACACGCAACCATACCTTACCGATCTGGAGCCACCCATCTCTCTGACCCCTTGATACATATACACGACTGGCAGATATAGCACCTCCGACAGTCCAAGACCTGTCTACACTTCAGCTTGCTGCCACATTGGATCATCTCAACTTTGATGATGATGCCGAGAATATGGATGAGAATGGCGATGAAGATGACGATGACAACAATGATATTGGTGTAGCAGGGACATTTGAACAACAGTTTGATGCCATTATGAAAGATCTGAAGGATTTCTGTGGGGAGCTGGAATATCAGAGGCAGTTTAGAGACCAGCGCATGCTGAGGACATTGGAGACAAAGGGTGCGGGGTTTCTAAGGCTGATGGAGAGCTGTTTGTTGAAGGAAAGATGTGAGAACACGACACAAGGAAGCATGCCATCGACGTGGGATCCGAGTATGTTAAGCGCCATGTTCTATCGGTCTCGGCCAAAAGCTGCTGATTTAGAGACTTAGAACTTTATTACACAGTAGTTTTACACTGCTAATATACAGTATATACACGAGCGAACATATTTCATACTTGTTTATGCGTTTAGCCTAATTTTAGGCAAGTGCACATGGTTCACATGACATGTCGAGTGGGGGACAGGAAGGGACATTTGATCCCACATTACCTTCCCTGGCTATGGCTTTTGCTTCCTTCATGCCCTGTGAAGCAGACTTCACTCTTTGGCATGAACACCTCGCTCATGCAGGTGTTGAGTCCACTCCAGAGGTTCTGAATGGTTCCTATGGGAAGGAAGTGGTCTGGAATGGGAGAACCAAGCATACAAAATGCATCTTCTGTATCCTTGGGAAGATTCCCTGGGCTCCATATGACTACAATGTGTAACACACTTCTGAGCTCCTGGTGTTGGTTCACATAGTGAACCTTTCACAAATATCACTGGGCAGTGCCCAAAATGCCTTTTGCAAAAGTGTCTGGGCAACTCATCTGGCTGTAATGGCAGGCTGGAGCGGCCACCCAGTGGCACCTCAGCACTTCAGCACAACTATTCTTAGCTTGGGCTACCAATAAAATACCAGAAAATCAGGAAATTTTTGAAAAAAATCATTAAAAATCATTAAAAAGTATACTGTAGCTTCTCAACCAATGTAGCAACACATTCAATGGTGGGAATAACCTATTAGGTAAGGTTCGAGCATGGGAACTTTTTACAAATAGGTATGGTTAGCAGATTTTTCATGCCATTATAATGCTGCTATTCATTTTTCCATGCCTGGCTTAGACAGTGACCAGATTAGGCAAAGCATGACCATGGGAGCTTTTTATATATTGGTATAGTTAGATAGCAGTTTTCAATGCCATTGCCATGACAGTATTCATTTCCCATAGCACATACTCAGATTAGGTAAGCTCTGACTGTGGGAACTTTTGACTTCTTTATATGGACAGATGCAGAATTTCAATGTGGTTCTAATGGTAATATTCATATTGCTATACATGCTCTCACTCTTGCACAATTTGCATTTTATTCATGAAAAGCCGGTGATGAAAATAAAAATAGATCCATACAACTCCTTAATAGGCATATATACACCCTTATAGGTATGTGTTTACCTTCTATAGGCTTATATTCAATAGCTATAGGCCAGTTACCCTGGTAAATACTAGCATTCAATTCTGTATACTTGTATAGACCAGCCCATTATAGACTACTAGTACCCACCGCCCTATTGAAAGCATATAGACTGGCCCTAGGCTGAATATCTATTCAATGGCAGTAGTCAATGCCAATCAATAGGTATTGAAAATACTAATATATGTCAATGCATAATGTGCCTAGGTCAATCTAGCATTTATTCCAACTTTGTAGACCTCTGGCAGACCATCCAAGCCTTTGACAGCTTCAATATTCTGGATTTCAGGTTGACCATATTGGTAAATTTGCTGGAAAGTAAATCTATCAAGAAATGAAAAAGTGTGAAAGTGGATGCCCAGCCTAAGTATTGTGAAAGTACCTAGGTCAATCTTGCATTTGTTCCAACTTTGTAGACCATTCCAGCCTTTGATAGTTTCAATCTTGTGGATTTGTAAGGACTATGCCGAATGCAAGCCCGAGATGTATAGACAGATGTGGCTTGTAGAAAACCCTTGATAAGAATACCAAGGTAAACCCTTTGGTTATGCCCTCTGCTGGATCGTGGGTTTAGGTGAAGGTATCGGCGAAGCCTCGGTGGAGTGAGGGCCGATACCTGGTTAGAGAGGAGTTAGAGAGAATAGAGTATTGAGTGTAATCCAAGTTGATTTCTAAACTGAAGTATACAACACTGGTGCTAGGCTTATATACTAAAGGCCGTGCTATCTACTTTAGTCGATAATAAAGAAATATCAGAAGGGACTATTTATGAATATTATATAATATGAATGTTAGTAAGAGTAATGAATGCAAGGATATAAACAGAACAAAGAATAGATATAATGAGAACAAGAGCTTTTAAGGGCTGGTTGATTAGTCTAAGTGCATGGATGTAACAGGATTTCAGGTTCACCATTTGCTAGGAACATTCATCTCAAGAAATGAAAAAGTGGATCTCCAGGTCAAAGCAAAAATTTCCAGCAAATCTACCAATATGGTCAACCTGAAATCCAGAATATTGAAGCTGTCAAAGGCTTGGATGGTCTGCCAGAGGTCTACAAAGTTGGAATAAATGCTAGATTGACCTAGGCACATTATGCATTGACATATATATACATTCAATTAGTATTTTCAATACCTATTGATTGGCATTGACTACTGCCATTGAATAGATATTCAGCCTAGGGCCAGTCTAATAGGGTGGTGGGTACTAGTAGTCTATAATGGGCTGGTCTATACAAGTATACAGAATTGAATGCTAGGGTAACTGGCCTATAGCTATTGAATATAAGCCTATAGAAGGTAAACACATACCTATAAGGGTGTATATATGCCTATTAAGGAGTTGTATGGATCTATTTCTATTTTCATCACTGGCTTTTCATGAATAAAATGCAAATTGTGCAAGAGTGAGAGCATGTATAGCAATATGAATATTACCATTAGAACCACATTGAAATTCTGCATCTGTCCATATAAAGAAGTCAAAAGTTCCCACAGTCAGAGCTTATCTAATCTGAGTATGTGCCATGGGAAATGAATACTGTCATGGCAATGGCATTGAAAACTGCTATCTAACCATACCAATATATAAAAAGCTCCCATGGTCATGCTTTGCCTAATCTGGTCACTGTCTAAGCCAGGCATGGAAAAATGAATAGCAGCATTATAATGGCATGAAAAATCTGCTAACATATCTATTTGTAAAAAGTTCCCACACTTGAACCTTACCTAATAGGTCATTCCCACCATCAAAGGTGTTCCCACATTGGTTGACAAGCTATAGTATATTTTTAAATGTTTTTTTTTCAATTTTTTCCTGATTTTCCAGCATTTTATTGGTAGCCTAAGCTAAGAATAGTTGTGCCAAGGTGCTGAAATGCTGCTGGGTGGCCGCTCCAGCCTGCCATTACAGCTAGATGAGTTGCCCAGGTGCTTTTGTGCAAAAGTTTTTTTGGGCAGTGTCAGTATCTTTTTCAAAAGCCTCACAGCTATGGGTGCATCTGTGGACCTTTCCTAGTTCAGGGCCCCTCACATGAGTGCTACTTTGTGATTGCAATGGATGATTACTCGAGTTATGCTGCTGTCAATTGCCTGGTAACAAGGGATCAAGCTGCAAGCTTCTTCATAGCCGCTCAGAGCAATTGGGAATGCCAGACTGGGATGAAGTTATGTGTAGTTTGACTGGATGGGGCAAAGGAGTTGATATCTGGGGAGTTGGGCACTCATTTCACAACACAGGGCATTACAGTCCAGCAAACCACCCATTATGCACATCAGCAGAATGGGAAGGCAGAGCACTTTGTACAGATGATTGAGGATCATTCTTGAGCCCTTATCACAAGCTCAGAATTGCTTCCCTCTTACTGGACTTACACAGTTCATACTGCCGCTTACCTTTGTTGTCATCTTCCTTCCTCCACTTTGCCAAAGAACACCACTCCCTTTGAAGTGATGTTCAAATCCAAACCTGACTACACTCACCTGCACATCTGGGCTTCTCAGGCCTTCATCATTGATCCTGCGGAAATTCAACCAAAAGGGGGACCTCTTCGATACAAGGGTATATTCATTCAATGAGGAAAATTGTGTGGGTTGGGGATGCATCGATCTCAATGGCAAGTATTGCTTTACCAACAACACAATCTTCAATGAGTCAGTGAAGGGGAACCTGGGTTGGAAGCACCAGGCTATGCCAGAGGCTGCTCCTCATTCCTTAACATCTGAGCACACTGATTCAGAGCTCCCTCCTCATTGATCTGGGTGTTTGCAATGCAAATCTCAGCTCCGCAAGCAGATGTGGTTGAAACGAGACAAGCTTCTCCAGCTCCATGTACCTGACAATGATACACCACCTCCAGTTCTGCTGTCTGCTGAGTTCCTGGCAGAATATGTGACTCTGGTGATCACAGAAATACTGGTCTTTGACTCTCCCTTCACTCACCTGGAAACCTTGAAGGAAAACACGATCCTATTGGTCCCTCCTATGGTGGTGTTTTCGGCCCTTGCTCACTCTGACAACCTTCCCTCACTTCATAAACCACCTGCATCCTTCATCAGGAAAAACCCTTTTTAACCTGGATGCCTCAAGGTTGACCTGGATCAACCTATGTCAACCTTGGTCAGTCCCAGGTTTAAGTCTCAATTTTCAGGTCAGCCAGGTCAACCTAAGTCATGTCTAGGTTAGCCCAAGTCAACCCAGGTCAACCCAGGTCAGCCCAGGTCATGTCTAGGTTAGTCCCAGATCAGCTCAGGTTGACTTAGGTTGACTCAGGTTTACTCAAGTTTGCCAGGTTTGCCAGGTCAAAAAGGGTTTTTCCTGATGTTCTGCATCGCACAGACTCGTACTGATTGGCTGAATTGGGAGTGTGCAATGCAGTCTGAGGTTGCCAGCCTTGAGGAGAAGGGGGTTTTTGAGCAGGTTCTGTGCTTCCAGAAGGACATTGTGCAATCCCTTTGATATGGGTTTACGATTTCAAGACGGGGCCTCAGGGGAAGATTCTGACCAAGAAAGTGAGAGTGGTCATCTTGGGTAATAGACAGGGAGCATTAGATGTTGGTGAAACTTACTCAGCAGTAACCAGTATTCGCTTGGTGCTCTCCTTTGCTGCAGTTAACATTGGTTTCTCAATATGTTCGATGTCAAGACTGCCTTCTTGAATGCAGATCTATGAGAAGAGGTCTATTGTCAACAAGTTCCTCACTTCCTAGAACCTCACAAGGACACTGTACTGAAACTGCAGAAGGCACTTTATGGGTTGCAACAGGCAGGGAAAACACCTTGCATCCAGTTCTGGAGGGTTTTGGTCTTGTGAGATGTGAAATAGACCATGGCATATTTTTCAGCTCCTGGTTGTCTCCCCTGCATCCATTGGTACCTATGCCTGCTGATGGTTCTCCACTACAAATGATCCTTCCAATTCATGTTGATGATGGTTGCTCGGCTACGAACTCTCAGCCACTGGTTTATACATTACCTTAACTAGTGTTTCACCATCAATGATTTGGGTGCGCTTCATATGTTTCTGGGGGTATCTTTCGACTATGATTGTGTTCGTGGGGTCCTTACGCTTTCACAACATCTGTTCATTGAGGAGCTCTTGTTGGCCAATGACTTGCTCAATGCTAAGTCCCAGGATGTGCCTCTGAAGTCAAAATCCCCCCAGGACATGCCTGTACCAGTCAACGCACTTCCGAGGGTCACTGATGCAAACATCACCAAGGCTTGCCAGAGTATCATTGGCTCTTTACTCTACCTCGCCTCTTGGACTCGGCCCAACATTGCCTATGCCATTGTTGCATTGGCTTAGTGGAATGCATCTCCCTCCCATTCAACTCTGCTTGCAGCTAAGAGGCAAGGGGCCTCTGGACCGGAAATCCCGAACCGGACGTAGGTAGGTAGGTCCGTCAGGTAGGTCCTCAAAAATTTTCTCCACATACCTTAAATTTCTGCATCCTGCACCTCCAGTGAGCTGGATTGCATTACTGAGTAGTCAGGAAGGGACTCCAATTCAATTTTATTGTTCTACCCACTGTCCGAGACATTCTGAGACATTCCGAAACAGATTAAGTAAGCATACACTGGTGTGATGGCTGTGAAGACTCTGATACCAATAAACACTTACAACAGTTTTGAAAGTATCATATACACTGTATAGACTATATTGCTATTGTATCTAAATGAACTGATTGTAACTGCAGGGGCAGCATTGAGAAGGGGTGGAGCCTATTTTAGGCAGATCACGTGACCTTAAGGTAGGTAGGTCCCGGCCTAAGGCCCTTAAAAACTTAATCAATGTGTGGTTCTTTTTTTCCTTTCTGGAGCCCCCTTGCTAAGAGGGTGCTTCGGTACTTACTGGGTACTAGGGAATGGGTCCTTGTATACAGGGGTTCGTTCTGATAGTGTCACCTATTCAGATGCAGATTGGGCTACCCACCAGGATGATAGATGTAGTATTTCCAGGTATGCTTTCTTTCTGCACTTGGGACTTGTATCCTGGTCTAGCTCTAAACAGAAGGCTACAGCATTATCCTTGACTGAAGCTGAGTACTCATGCTACCAAGGAACTACTTTGGATCCAGATGTTCTCCATGATCATTGATCTCCCAATTCCTCGTCCTTTTCATCTTTTGTCCGACAACAATAGTGCCATTGACATGACCAAGTCCAATGTCATCTCCAACCATGCAAAACACATCGACCTGTGCTACCATTTCATTTGCAATCATGTATCAGAAGGGACGATTTGTATTAACTGGATTTTGACTGAAGATATGACGGCTGATGTGTTTACCCTTTCTGGTTTACATGAAACACTTGTTATCATTGGAACTCACCAACATTCAATAAATCAAATACACCAGGCCAATTTACCTACTCCATATCACAATCCCTGTCATCCTTGAAGGGGTGTGTTGCAGTGGGACTTCTATGATTTCAAGGATGTCTAGTTCACGTGACTCATCTTGCTAGTTACATGTCACATGTTACCTCTCCAGTTGCTTTCTTTGCTTCTGGAGCAGTTTGTCGTTTTTTCTTTTTGTCTTGGACTTTTATTCACTTCATTACTTAGTTCATTAACCACTGTATTTACTTGCTAGGGTCTTTTCTGTTTTCCCGGCCATCCGTGCAGTTATAGGCCTGTCAACAAAATGCAGTGACTAGGGCTCAACACCCTCTACCTAAAGGTAGCAGGAATATGGCTGTACTCCAGGCTTCCAAAAGTGGAAATGGTACAGGTACCGTCTAGACCTGTAAACTTCCAAAAATAGCACGCAGGTAAAATTTTCGTTGGATACCATTGACAACTGCGGAATGGTACCAGCAATGTTTATATATCATCTTTTGATGTATATAGTCCTTGTATATCCTGCTGAAGTCAAATCAAAAGCATGTTGCGCCACTGGGTAGAGTTCAGCACTGTGGCAACCAGAATAGCAGATGGCTTCATTTGCGACACCTGTTTCATTGAAGCACTCCAGATTGTTTCTTTAACATCTAATATTGTAAATACATTGTTTGAGGTACAATATTGGCTTCAGCAAGTCGTATCGCACTGAAAATGCGATAGACCGGCATGCATGGCACATCACATGCAGGTTTGAAATCCTTACCTGCGAGTTATTTTTGGAAATTTACCAGACCCTCTGATCGAGGTTCCCTCGTCATCCCCTCAGAGGGTCTGGTTACGAGACTAGGTACCGTGACCCGTCCACTGGTATTTATGGTCTCGTACAACCGTACCTTTACAGGTATGGTTTGAAGCCCTAGTGAAATTTCACTTCCCTATTTGTCACTGTACTACAAATGTTCAACTTGGACCAAGTTCATGGGCCCAGCCATTCCTGAGCCCCCCAGACCCAGGTTCAAGGACCCAGGTGACATTTCTTTTTCTGAGTTATAATTAAGTAGTGTAGTTGCTTCATTGCTCTTGAGCGCTTGAGCCATCATCCGTTGTCATAACTGGTACCGGAAACGCTGTGACTCGTAGCTGCGGACTCGTAGCTGCGGACTCGTATATTATCCCTTGATCCTATGACAACAACATCAGTAATGTCTCTCACTAGCCTCGACGAGGACGTCTTGCGTGCCATTATCCTTCAGGTTGGTTTCCTCTCTTAAATGTGCTTGCAACTTAGACCCACAGCTTCACGATGTATCACGACATAGTTTGTTCTCGCTGCTTCGAACAAATCGTTGGATCTACAATATGACGCTGCCATTTATCATGCGCACATGTACCCTAGACTTTTCACCCAAATGCAAGGAACAAGTAGAGCAGCGCATTGCTAGTTGGCTTCAATCCGATACTTCTCCTGCGCTCAGAGGCATTCGTTACCTTATGGTGGTCGGGACATCATGGCACATCCCCCCTCCCATCCCCCCACCTCTTCTCCCTAACCCTCT
>QLOY01002037.1:0-10800 GCA_003313965.1 Megacollybia marginata
CTGTTGATGACTGGTGGATTTTCCTTGTCAAGTTGTTGGAAGGCCTAAAAGGCCTCAAGGAGTTCACTTTTGCCTACGAAAAACCGATTCCAATACCCGTTCTCGACGCTCTTCATACCTATCACCCTACTGCTCCGCTTCATATCCGTAACTGGACACGAAAATCGATTGCTACTCCATTCGGTGACCCAGAGGAGATGGAGCTTGCTGCGTCTCCTTCACTCCAGTCCATAGAGGCGCATATTGGATATGTCCTCCGTGGCTTAGACCTCCAACACGAGGCCTTCATGCGCATCGTGACATTAGCCCCAAATCTCAAGTCATATCACTACTCCCACCGAACTATACGTCGACTTGGATGCGTCCTCTACACCGTGTCATCGCAGCAACGGGCAGAGCAGATGCGCGAGCGTCTCAAGTTTACGGTGGAAAACCCAGTGCGAAAGCATTTGAAAGCAGTGCACTCTAATACAGTGCTCTCAAGTCACATGTTGGAGAAAACTCCTGTTGCATGGGAAAGCCTGGAACGTCTCAGTGGTGTGATAATCAATGGTCGGTTTAATCCGCTCGATGCGTCCGTCTTTGCGTCACTAAAATCACTACAACTCAGTTTTCAAGGTTGGATTACGGAAATTGACACAACCGCGAGGAACTTTAATACATTCATGTCTTCGCTCCCTCCCCTCGAGTCTCTATCCTTGACGAGTGCAGCAAAATATGCGGATTTATCTATGTTACTTCTCCGACATGGTCTTACCCTTCGTTCCCTCCACCTTCACGAGCTCGAAAGTCCCAAGGAAGATACTCGTCGTAACACTCTCACCTCTGACGAGATCATCGACATCTGTAATCACTGTCCTCTCCTTGAAGATTTCGGACTAGATATAGACCGCACGGTATCTCACGAGCGGGAAGAAGGAATTTACACCCTCCTGACGACATTCCCTGCCCTTCAAAAGCTCACTCTCCAATTCGACCTCGGTCTTGCCACAAGAGAATCTTCCATGACTCCTGGTGACGATGCCCTTGAGCTCAAGATGACAGCCTACAAATCATTTGATGAGTCGACGGTCAAGGAACTTTGGTCCAAGCTGGGTAAACGACTCAGGAAGTTGATCATCTGTGTTGGAGAGAAGGATCGGGACATTGGTCGTGCATCATGGGTCCTCCGAGAGCAGAGCCACAAGCAGTACTTTTGTGTTACCCCGCACGAGCGGGACGATCGTCCTGGGGAACTGGATATTATCTATGACGGCTGTATTGACATATCGAGGAAAGACCCGGAGGTGCGGAAACGGAGCTTATATTGTAAACTTCTTAGTAGTTTCCGTGTCGTTGTATAAGTAACCGTGACCTCGGTAGCATGTATCAGTTCCGTTGTCGATGAAGACTGTAGACATGGATACATGTTCTATCTATTATGGTCCGGAATGTGCCAGTAAAATGAGCCCCAACTCGGAGCGCAACACATTTTGTATACAATCAAACGAATTGTCGACCCTTGCGACGTGCCATGAAATGTCGACTTATCACGACGAGCCCTGCCCCAACAGCTTGTGTAACCTTGGACACGGATATCAGTCCAGTCAGTTTTTTTCAGAGAGGAAGCCACTCACGGATGCAAACAGCAGTGCTCTCCACCAGAAATCTTTTGGTGGCGACAGTAACCCTCCTCCAATTGGACTTCCAGTCAACAACCCAATACTGAGCACAAAAGATGCGATGCCAATGCGAAGCCTTACGACGCGATTGAGAAGCGGGGACAGGGGAATGAAAATACCCACCCGACATCAGAAGCATCTACACTGGTTGAGGCTAGGGAGACGGTTGCTACAGTAAGGTATCCGCCGCTGAAGAACCCATAGAGGACTCCAAAAACTATAACCCCTGCGGTGGTTGTCACACCCAACAATGCCCAGAGCAGACCAGCGGAAATGAAACCGCATGGAATAACCACTGTATCACGGGTCAACATCGATGCCACCTGAGTTTAGACTAGCTCTACCGTTCATTGGGCCATACATGTCCGAGAGGAAATTTGGAAAGAATCGGCCAATGGTAGACCCAACATTCATGATAGGTATCTACAAGCAAGCTTGGATGTAATCTTGTCATAGATTGCCAACGTACCGCCCATGTTAAGAAATGCTGCGACACTCCTCTACTCTCAGCAAATATCTGAAGATAGAAGACTAGGATAGATGAACACAAAGGTCGGTGCTAGTTGAAGAAAACACTCACAGGGGAAGAATAACGTCCAAAATCCGAGGAACAGCCTGCGGCGAGTTATATAAATACTAGACAAAACCCCCGAACCACTCACCCGGCAACAAGAATCCAATAGGGGAAATCGGTGAGAACCACCTTGATATCACCAAAACTTGTTCGAGGAGGTACTTGAGGTCTTTGTCAATATAGCAAAGAGAGAAAAAAGGAAACTTGCATCGTGTTCTCATTGTCAAATTTGCCAAAGTCAATAAGAGGAGGTTAAGGAATGCGGCAACTCTGCATCACCATATCAGTAAAAAAAATCTCAGCCGATGATCATGTTACCTTGAAGCCCAAGCAAACCCAAGAGGTTCAAACAGCTCATTGAGAAGAACAGAGTAAATCACAGCTCCCAGTGCTCCAGCTAGTCAAGTTAATATACAAGCTTGTAAACAGACCTGACTTGCTTACCAGACGCAATAAAGCTCATACCTAAAGCTCTTCTCCGACGAAAATAATGTGATGGGACGCTCACGGCAGGTAGAAATATCGTTCCACCACCCAGCCCCATACCAAGACCCTGTGCGAGCATGATTTGGTAGTACTGGTTCGGTTTCGCAAGTGATAACATGAAGGATCTGTCCCAGATAAACATCCATTATAGCTGTGTTTGCGGAATAACTCACGAAAAGACGTAAAGAAGACTACCGCCAAACAGGAGCTGGCGGAAATAGCCCATGTCAAAAAGTCGTCCGCTGATTATTCCGAGCCCCCAGAGTAGGCATAGTTGCAACGATCCTATCCAGCTGATTTGAGAGGCCGTGAAATCTGTCAAATACGTTTTCTGGCGAGTTCAGGATGAGATTCGCCAGGCGACAAAAAAAGCTGATATTCACTGCGTAGTACGCTTGGAAAACTGGAATGAATGACATCAACATCGGGCGAGAAGACCGAGGCTGACAGAAAGCACACCTCCGAATGACTGCGCGACAAAGATCAGTTACATTGCCGCGGCTTGAATGAAGAGTTACCTGCACGCTGCCCAAAGTACCTAAACCACTTCAGCAAAAAAGCCACGGAAAAAAATTGAAAGCTTACTTATTCCTATCATAACCCTGAACACGTCAACCCAAGTCAAACCCAAGAAAACGACCTCACCCTCCAAAGACCGTTAGCCATGCCTGTAGCCCACCTTCGGGAAAGTCATCTGCTGGCTTCTGCACCTCTGAAACAGCTACGGTCGATTCTTTCGACGAAAGATCTGCATGGGAGTCTTTGGGTGCTACTTTGGCCTCCGCTTTGTTGTCCATTGAGAGTGAGTGAAGTGACCAAACAATGTTTTTTTTTGAGACCGGGTATATATTGCGATTGGATGCCGTGAAAAGACTGCTGATCTAGCGGACCGAGATGTGGAGAGGAAAGTGCTCGGAGATCGGCCGTGTGACTTACTGCCACCTGTCGTGTACTAGTAGCAGTATGAACGCGGATCCAGAAGTAGCATCAGTATGAGTATCCTTGTAGTCATGATGTAGTTGCAACGACTGCTTGCTGCCCATAATGCCCAGCATCAACACAGAGCATTCAGCAAAGATAAACGCCGTATATTTGACCCATGAATATTATTATGCCTGAATAGTCAGCCAGAGTAGGGCCAGAGTCGGGGCTGCATAAGCGCTTCGGTCAGAAGTGACAAGACACCGAAGAGCGTTAAGTATAGCTGATACGAACACGTCATCGAGGTCGTACAAAGAGTTGTAGGCGCGTGGGATAGCCTAATGCTCGAGGCGAAAATAAACTTCGAGTCCGGCGGCAACGAAGGCACCGACGAATATTCTAAAGAAGTTTCAACCAAGGGGGAATCGGACCGGTATTGCCGTACCGCGGCCTGACGGTGTCGGCTATCCAATTTCACGTGACAACCCCGCACTCATGATCAAGTTCAACCAACCACGCAAGGCTGGGGCTCATCCCACTGAGATAGTGTTACATCCTACAAGACAATGCAGATCTCAAAGGAATGATAGAAAACCGTTGGTGGGCTAGGGCAAGAAGGCACCACGAGTCTTTGCTTTTTCATTCCGAGTCCGCTCGCAGCAAGACCAGTAAGTACTATGAAGGTATGTCGATTATTACTACGCTAGTGAATTAGTACACTTACATTCAGGATACATATGTCTATCCTCCAGCCGATTCTGCAGCTTTGAGAACTTTTTCCTGAGCGCAAAAAACTATGTTCCACATGATCTAATGGACCGTCCGCTGCCGAGGCAGAGAGATTTGGCAATAACAGTCGTGAAGGCTCACTTTCTAAGGCTCATCGGTGTGACGTTTCCGGAACCCAAGGAACTTGCAGAGGTCGCTCAAACTCGTCAATTTACCGACCGTACGGCCGTGGCACGACGGTGTGACAAGCAACTGTCCGCTGACCCAGCTAATGACTTCCCGTGGCGACGCGAGTTTATAAGAAATGTATTGCAACGGCCAGGTATGTTATTTATTGGGATGATCACGATTCATATCATTTCAGGGGACGTGTATCATCTACGGCTGACGCTGATGCGGAAGGCGCTGCTGCAAAGCATGCCCTGCAGGCACTGACAATGTTGAAGATCGATTCTTCACTTGAATCCTCCCATGGTCGGTGGTTGCCTTGAATTTCTGTGTGTTGATGAAGCTCACACTCTCCGAGAACCGGTTGCAAACGATCCATTCAAAAGAACTTTCCATGTACATAGTTCTTGGATCTTCTTTAAATCATATACTCCACCTCGTTTCTGTGCTCCTTTCAACAAACCCTTTGGCGCTCATGAACAATACCGCAGATTACCATTCAAAATAAAGAAGCTGGGCCAGCTGGGCTCCAACCCCAATCACCGAAACTCCTTTTGATTGTGGCCCCGAGTTTCCTCTTGAACCCGATGCGTAGACCATATACTCTGGACAAGATCTCATCCTTTGAATTCTAGCCAACTTGGCATACCTTTATGAGTGGGCTGTTTTGTGGTGATGATTCTTATCAAAATATCAGGCAGTAGACCCTTGTTCAGGCTATGAAGGAAAAATAGACTTTATGAGAAAAGAAATTCTCAACGTGGCTCACGGGAAATTGATCGGAGGGCCCTTTTCAGATTTCGCCCATGCTAATGACGACTCACGAATCGCCGTCTACGCAGGGACTCCTCGACATGTTGCTATCTTTCGATTACGAACCGCGATGGCAAGCAAAGTATTCAAGACAAACTAGTTGCAAACCATATGCGGATGATGTATTCTGTGCCAGAGCATCGGAGATATGCAGACTCAGATTACTCATCAGAGCCCATACTCGCGGAGGCGGCGTGTGTACAACTGTACGAGTAGGATTCTGGGTATACGGATACCAGGATGCCCAGCTCAGTATCTATAGAATCTCAACTGGAAAAGGTTGGCGAACTTATTTGTCGTGAACGCTTCATAAGACAGGTATTCATTCGTGGGGTTAAGAGCGAGCAGCCTTTTTCACCCGGAGGTTTAGCAGAGGCTGCATGCTCATCACCTTATGGAGAAGGTGGCTGGGGCGATTCTAGCAAGCACTTCAGACGATGTGCCACTTGAACACGGGCGCAAACCTTTCCATGGCATTTTTGGTAATGCTATTGTTCTGGGTGAGATTCACTAACGATAGTTGGCGCCTTCATTCTGGAGACTCTACTTTTCATGTATCTTCGTGGAGCTTCCATCCGATGCCGAGACTTCCTCATTCCAGTATGTTTGGATCCATGTGGAGAACATGACAGCCATTGGAGCGATACGTCCAGAAGTCAGTACAAGTGACGGTCGATATAGACGAGGTTGGAATCTTTCCTTCTACCCAGCGTGCGGTCCCGTATGTCTCCCTCGTTTGAGAGAAACGACTCCTCTGCACCCGACAGAAAAGCGCGTCACGACGAGTCCTGCCCCTGGACACCGTTCCAGAAGGTCGACAGCAGAACCTAGTACACTCCTTCGAACCCAAAAGGATCCTTTCACTCCTAGCCATTCATTATCACCATCAGACACAGACCACAAAGTCGTCGTCGAACCCCCGATACAGCGTTATTGCATATGGCTATCCGACACGGTCTACGTAAATATCCACGGATATTAGCAACGTATAGATCGCTGAAAGGCCACTCACGGCAAGATGAAGCATCTCTCGTTGTCTTCAAACACAAACCCTTCTTTGCTGGCAACTTCGATTGGGCCAATCCTCCTGTCTTGCTTGGTGATTCTGAGAATCAGCATTCTGCAGAGTTATGGTCAAAAACAAGTCGATCAATGCGAACGGTGAAGTTGCATGCGAAGAGGAAGATGGAGAAGGGACAGATACGGGGTACGGAAGAGAAGGGTGACCTAATCTCTTGTTCAAGTCTTCGCTCCTCTTGGTCAGTGGAGCATGAAGAGAAACCTTGTTACATTTGTTGGTTTTGTGTCTTGACCGTGATATGGTCTCTCTGTACTGCAATTATCGACGCATTCTTCGGAACGGTGGCGCATTTTCTATTTGCAGGCCGATGGCCCAAACCTTCAAGTTTTGTTTCCTTGCCGATGAGATCATCCGGGTTTTAACCTCCCTTCTTCGCCACCATCCTACACTGTGACACATCCGCGTTCATTCATGATGCGCAGGTACACTCAGTTCAGGGTTTAAGTCTGTTGACAATGAAAGATGGCATTTTTCTTGTCCAGCTGTTTAACTCCAGAGCGGAGTTATCGGATCCACTCTCGATGCTCCACGTAGCTATAAACTTCAGGCTATTGCTAGGTTTTATATCCATAGACATAAACCTTGAGCCAGTGGGTTGAATACTTATAAGCCGAAGACTCGAAGGTTGAAAGGAAAGTCACTCATTCTCGAGAGAGCCCGATATGTAGAACATTCAACATTGCAGTCCTGTAACATCACATCCCAAAACTGGTGAGTGTCTCAAGGTGAGATGAAGGTGAGATGATTCTGTTGAATAAACAACCAGTATCGTGACCGGAGCTTCGGTTACTCCGGCCACACAGTTCAAAATTTCTACCTATCTGTTTACACCCGAAATCTTCTTAAACAAGCTCGCCACTGCCATACTGCGACTGGATTTCTCAGACTGAGGCTCAATCTTTCAGTTTCAAGTCTTAGGCAGTGATGGATAGCGATCTTTTGACCCTCACTGGTCTCGACCAGGATACTTTGAGTCTCGTTATTCTTCAGGTTTTCTTCTTCTTCTTTGCGTATTTTCGAAGCTCTTATTTTGCACTTACAGCTTCACGAAGTCTCCCGTGAAACACTATTTTCGCTACTTCGAACCAACCACTTGCTCTACAATGCAACACTACCCTTTATCGTGCGCAAATGTACTCTTGATTTTTCTGAGCATTGCATAAAAGAGGCTAATGAACGCATTGCTACTTGGCTTCGATCGGGCACATCGCATGTGCTCAGAAGCATCCGCTATCTCATCGTTGTTGGCAGTAGCCAAACTCGATCGGTACAAGAAATGCAACCGATTCGGGCTGACAATATTAATAACAAGTGGCTCTTCCTTATAAAGCTGTTGGAAGGACTCGGCGGCATGAAAGAGTTTACCTTTGCCTATCATGAACCGATAGCCATACCCATTCTCGAGGCTCTACATACTCATCAGCCTACCGTTGGACTTCATATACGCAATTGGACACGAAGATCACCAGACACCTTGTTCGGTGACCCAGAGGAGATGGCACTTGCTGCCTCTCCTTCACTTAAATCGATACAGGCACATCTTACAGTTGGTTATCCCATGGACCTCCAACGCGAGGCTTTCATGCACATCGTCATATTATCCCCAAATTTGGAGTCATATAACTACTCCAGCGATGAGCCAGCAATCCTAAGCGACCTTGATTTTCTCTATCGCCGCGACCTTGCTGCCGCAGAGGAAAAGCGCCAAAAGCTTCTGTTCAAGGTAGCAAACCCTGTGCGGAAAGCTTTGAAAGCAGTGCATGATGACCTGGAGCTTTCGCCTGGTATGTTGAAGGACATTCCTATACAATGGGATAAGCTAGAAAGCCTCAGCGGTGTGTCAATTGACCATGGTAACTTTTCAGGCTTTGACGGATCAGTTTTTGCATCGTTGAGGTCGCTGAAGCTTGATGTCTTTGATGTTTTCAGGAGGGAAGAAACATTCAGGCTAGAAGTGACCTTGAACGGATTCCTGTCTTCTTTGCCTTCCCTCGAATCTTTGGCACTTACCAGAGCAACAACCTACTTAGATCTACGTTCCCTTATCCTTCATCATGGGCCTACCCTCCGTTCGTTCCACCTCCTAGAATTTCCAATTATGAATGGTGTTAGTCCCACACTCACTCTTAACGAAGTGTCCCACATTTACAACTCCTGTCCTCTTCTTGAGGATCTAGGACTGGTTGTGAATCCTAGGACATGTTGTCAATGGAAGGAGGTAATCTATACACTCCTGACGAGAAATCCCACTCTTCAAACACTCACCATCTACTTCGCTCTTGACCTTCAAGGAAACGTGAAAAAGTATACTGAACATCGCTTTATTCGTTCCAATCACTCTGATGCTGGCAGAGAATGCATCTCTAGCCTTGAGCTTCAGATGGATCACTATGATCCGCGTGACCGACCAGTGGTCAAGGACATTTGGTTGACATTTAGCAAGCGACTGAGAGACGGCGATATGTGACGATAAGAAGACCCTCGAATGAGTTCTGCACACTACCGAAGGCTTGTATCTAGTAAACAAAGATTCGGAACAACTTGAAACAGTGTCAAAATTAACCCTCAGGCTACAGGGACGGAGTTGTAGACGGAAGCAGAACTGAAGCCTGAAGAAGCAGGGTGAGATAAATAACTACAAATATCGCGTAAATTCACCTTCCCACTGTGATACGACCGCAACACTTAGTATTTAACAGGACGAGATGAGGATATGGATACTTCTGGCGCCTCTTCTTTCTCACATCTGCGCATTTGACCTTGCTGCACAAGGTCTGCTCATAGGGCCCGGGCATCACGATGACGTCCTGATGCGACCGCACATCGTCTCTTTCATCAATGGGATGTTGTCAGAGTGGAACAGCCCAGGCGGAGTCTCCGTTGCACTCGTACAGAAGTCTGAAAGTGGCTGGAACATCGAAACAAAAGGTTTTGGCTACGCAAAGTCAGACAAATCTCCGATGACAGCAGATAGTCAGTTTAATATCGCTTCTAACTCTAAAGTACTTTTTTTCCCATTCATGAAACTGTTGCACGCTGATCATTACTCAGCTGTTCACTGTGGTTTCGACTGGACTCCTCATCTCGAATCAGAGTCTCTCGCCTCGCATCACATGGGAGACGAGGATTCGCGATATTTTTCCCGATTGGCAACTTATGGATCCAATCGCAACACACGAAACCACTATCGCAGATGCGATGAGCCATCGTACGGGACTGCCGAGACATGATCTCATGTACGGGTTGGACAATATTACTTCCATAGTACGTCCCGGCTCTCTGATCTTGGCATCTCCTCATGTCAACCACATAGCTCCACAGACTCAGAGATCTGAAACCATCAACTGGATTCAGACAAACGTTGCAGTACAACAATCTAATGTATATACTTCTTTCGCACCTGCCTACATTGCTACTTCCTTCGAAGACATCCCTTGCACGACATGTCAAAGAAAACATCTTTGTTCCGCTTGGAATGAAATCCACGACTTATTCCTACGCAGCTGCTAAGGCTAGTGGGAATCTGGTCGACCCATTCGGTAGGGACAATTTGAATCGGAGCAAGGAGTTTTTTGGCAAAGGGACTCCTAGAGTATTAGAATACCTTCCGTTGGTCTTACCTGATGGCGACTCGGAAGATGGTAACTGTGAGTCGATTCATGTCTCTGAGAGCTCTGCCCTGTTAATTCGACGGATAGACAAAGCAGGACCAGGAGGCATATTTTCCTCTGCTAATGATGCTGCAAGTCTCGAGTAGTCCTCGGTTGTTATTTGAAACTTCTGTTCCAGGCGATTTGGCTCCAAACTCTTCTCCTCGAAGGCCGACATCCAATAAGTAACGAAAGTGTGATTCCTGAGTATGTTGTCAGGAAAGCTGCCACTGGAATCACCGTTTTTACTCCTGTTGCGTACGTCTTCACTCAGGTTGAACTTAATAAGTGAACTTGCACTTTTCTAGGTCATATCCAGAACTTTCACCTGCAGTCTACGGAGGAGGCCAGGTGCGAAGCTCTTATCGAGGACACGGTATGTTTGATATAGTGCCACCTGTCAAAGTGACAAGCGATGCGTAGAGGTGGTCGAGGTAAGTAATACTTCTCATCAGGAAAATCTATAGGGCTCTTGTGTATAGCATGGTGGCTCAAATCCAGGTGCGTCTTTTCACCACAACCGCCTTTTTGTGAGGTAGCTTCTGCAGGTTTTATGACCCAATTTAGCCGCCTGCCAGACAGCGGTTTAGGTATTGCAGTTTTCTCAAATGATGATCTTTATGGCACAGCAATGAATGAGATTATCAAGTACCGCATAATTGACGAAGTCTTGGGTCTAGAACCTATCGATTGGAATACACGGTAGTGTATCCCCCC
>QLOY01002041.1:0-124491 GCA_003313965.1 Megacollybia marginata
TTGTTCCCTAATTTGGGTATTATAATTATATTTCTGATTCTTAAAGCATTTGTTCAGACGGATAGACTATTTTGCGATCAATATATCCTTGAAATTCCCTCGAATAATTTTTGATGTTTTCGGTACGTAGGACTTGGCAAAACAGACTGAGCACGTGGCTATAATCCTTGGTCACTTGACTTGGAGAGTCCTGCGAAATTTGTACTCGAGTACGCGCTGTCTCTTCGTCATGCTGCACTCACGACGATTGGCGCGTCGATGGCTATCCACAAAGTTTTCTGCTCGACCACCACCCCCAGAGTTTCCATCACAGCCCAAATCAATAACTCTGCTCAGATACTTTCCTTGGTCTCGCCATTTCAAAGGCTCAAACTCTACTAGGGTGATTCTCCAGTCGGCTATATTTGCAGTCGGTCTGGTCATTGCCGCAGACCGTTTGGACAATTGGTGGTTTGTCAGTCAAACGTTTGTTTTACTTACAAGTGCCAATATTCATCGTCCCGTAGCCCTCAACAGGGTATGCTTCAGCTTATGGCCTACGAGCTGCAATAGAACAGCTACGACGCGAGTTTCCCGACCCCAAAGACGTCTCTACGGATCCAGAAACCTTGAAAACGTATGGCTTCTCAGAGAACAGTTACCACCCAGCATCATCCCACTCAGTTATCGTCCGACCAAAGAGCACGGAAGACGTAGTAAAGATTGTCAAGATTGCCAATGATTTACGAATCCCACTTGTGATGTACTCCGGTGCTACTAGTCTTGAGGGTCAATTTTCTGGGGTAGCGGTGTTCTTTCTGTCTAGTCTGTGTGCCTCACACCTATCTAGCATCCTGCAGGTAACATATGCATCGACATGGCACAAATGGACAAGATTCTTGACATAAACGGTTGGCGTCATTACACTTCCTATCACTGATAACCAATCCAGAACAGAGGCCGACTCTGACCTTGTCTGTCAATCTGGTGCAAGGTGGGAAGACATCAACAGTACCCTCAAAGAGCGAGGAATCCCTCTCTTCTTTCCTGTAAGATGCCTTTACTCTCGTGAGTTCACTTCCTCATCCTGCACAGCTAGATCCTGGACCAGGCGCTGTAAGCAGAACACACCGACACTACCATGACTCTTAGTTAGCTGTTGTTTAGACCATTGGCGGAATGGTAGGGACGGGGTGTAGCGGAAGTCAGACATTTCCATCGTCTTTGCATGATCACTGACCCTCGTCGTAGCTAATGCGGTCCGTTATGGTACAGCAAGGGCAGAATGGTTTCTGAATCTAGTAAGGAGTGAAACCCTGACTCGAAAGCAATCTTATCGCTCACTTAGACGGTTGTTCTTCCCAACGGCGAGGTCATCAAAACACGTAGAAGAGCCAGAAAATCAGCAGCCGGATTCGACACAACCAAACTTTTCATCGGTGCCGAAGGAACTTTGGGTATTGTCACTGAAGGCAAATCGCTTCACGCAGCTTGAGAGGACTTGCTCAATCCTTACAGCGACGCTACGTCTTGCTCCTCGATTACCGACCAAGGTCGCTATGGTCCAGTTCCAAAACGTTGAAAGGGCTGTAGAAGCTGTCCAAGAGATTCTCAACGCTCCATACGGGCCACATATTCGTACGTTTTCCATGACGCCCAAAAACTTGACCAACTCCCGTGCTTAGAATGTGTCGAACTACTGGATGATCACAGTATGTCCTTTTTCGCCTCAAGCAGACACACAACTCAGACGGTTCCTATTCAGTGATGTCAGCCATCAATAAAGCAGGCCTCGTCGACAGTCCTTACCCAGCGCAAGACACCCTCTTCTTCAAAATCCAAGGTGATAACAAGGCAGTCGATTTGGCATCCCGCGAGGTCAAAGCCATTGTGAAGAAACACGGAGGCAGCAACTTCAAATTTGCGGCAACAGATCAGGAAGCCGAGGATTTGTGGCAGAATCGCAAATATGCCTTGATGTCGACTATAAGCGCACATCCTGGATCGAGGTGTTGGACAACTGATGTTTGGTGTGTATCCACCTTTGATCGGGTTTATCTGACCACTAAGTTGCAGTGTTCCCGTTTCTCGGCTACCTCAACTGGTATACGAGACAAAGAAAGATCTTGCTGATGCTGGATTGCGCAGTACAATCGTTGGACACGTTGGAGACGGGAATTTTCACGCTCTTTTACTATTTAGCGATGATAAAGAGCTCGAGTCGGTAAAGGCAGCTGTACATCGGTTGGTTCATCGGGCTCTTGCACTTGATGGGACATGTAAGTATTGTGATTGCCAACGTCTGCTATTCATCTGCTCCATAGGCTCAGGAGAACATGGAGTTGGGATTGGGAAGAAAGAGTTCCTTGTGGAGGAGCTTGGTGAGGGCACTGTTGAACTTATGAGGACTATTAAGAAGGCGGTGGATCCTCATAATATTATGAACCCCGGCAAAGTGAGTGAGCTTTCTCGGCGATGTTCAATTGTTAAATTAGCTTAAGCTTTACCCCGACAAACTGCAGTGAGAAGGTATTGGCTGCGTCTCGGAGAAATGTTATACGTTTATGCTCAGATATGATGCATTGCTTTTGTTAAATGGCAGACAACGTGCAATACATCGTCCTCATGTCTATACTTGTTCTGCTTGCACAATACTGACCTTGCTACCTACGCACCTGATCTTGCACTACAATTGCTCGCGGGCGTTCGGTTCATGCATCAAAATCTCATTGTTCACCTTGATCTTGAGCCTGATAACCTTCTGGTCGCCTGTTGCAGCATTTTGCTTCTTTTACTCAAGCAGACGGCGCCACCCTCTTGGGAAGATGATGTAGTGCCAGTGTAGTATCCTCGTCAGCTCGAAAGAAGATTCAAAGTCAAATGGTCATTAAGTTGCTGCAATCAGATTTGTATAGTATACTGCCATTTAAGCATTATAAGGAAGTACACATTATACAACAGGTAGATGCACTAGGCTACAAGATGTAGTTGTAAGTCCAATCGAAAGAGTGTTAAGGTAAGGCTACACGATCTAAGACCCGAAAAAAATTCATGCAAGTCATCAAGGGCATTGAGATGATCGATCATGGATCACCAGACAGAGCCTAGGACCAATCCTGCGAGAGCGAGCACGATGCCAGCACCGTGCACACGGTCAGAGACAGCACCACTTGTATTCGTGGTGTTGGTACTTGTTGTACCGTTGAGTGTCTTGGCTTTAGCTTGAAAAGCGGCAAAATTGTTGGGACCAGTCTCGACGGCATTGATAGAAAAGACCATGCCCATACCGCAATGGCCTTGTTGACGGCAGTAGCCCCAGACGGGCGTTGTGTCATTGATTTGAAGAGTAAAAGAAGGGAAAGTGGTAGCATTATCGGCTACAAACATACTAGGGTGATGTGAGCACGTTTCGCAGAGAAGAACTACAAAAAAACGTACAACCCAGAGTCAAAACCAATGGCGCCTGTGGTGCTTGTGGCCGTTAGCTCTACGCATGGATCAGCGAATGAGCTTTGTGTGACTGTGTGATTCTGGATACGAGTTAGAAAAAGGAAGAACAAAAGGATACAACTGGCACACCTTTTGATGGAACTGGAAAGTCACTGTGTCGCCGGGCTGAGCAGTGATGTTGGAGGGAGTATAGGTCACAGCACCGCCAGAGCCACCAACTATGATAGTGTGGTCGCTAGAGATGGCGGCAGTCGGGGCAGCTGATCCAGGATACGATCCGTAGGTGGTTGTAACGGCAGGAGTACCCGAGACGGTGACAGTTGCAGTGACGGTGACGATACTTGGGGAAGCAGCGGCCGACGAACTTGAAGTAGTATTGGAGGAGCCAGTTGCAGCAGCCTTGAAAGCATCGAAGTTTGCGCCAGGGTTAACAGCAAAGACCATGCCCTGCTGACAGTGGTTTGCTTGCTTGCAGAATACCCAGATCGGCTGAGAAAGATGAGAATAGGAACAGTGATTTAAAAAAACACTTGCGTTGGTGTCAGAGATATTTAGTTCGGCAATTGGAAAGTTACTGGTGATGGAGTCACTGACTGGGACACTACGAGATTATAAGTAACGACAAAAAAAAGAACATTGAATACTTGCAATCCTGAATCAAAACCATCGGCAATAGGCACACATGGACTTTGGAGAGAAGACTGAGTGACAGTGTGGTTCTTTTGCTGGAAGTTGAAGCGTATTATGTCGCCGACGCTAGCATTGACGAATGATGGGTTGTATTGGACAAGACCACCTGGGCCACCGACAGTCACGTCGACAATGGCAGCGCGGACCGCGACGACTGCAGCAAGAGCAGTGAGAGATTGAGGAATCATACTGAAAGTCTAGGGCAGAAGGAGAGTGAAGCAAGAAGAAACTGGATTGGCAGGAATCCATTGGGCCTTTATAGTCAGAACAAACAAAAGCAGAATAACAATGGTTATTGTCCAAGTTCCGCATTAGGTCATTGTTCCCACGATGAGACAATAGACAATGGCTGCCTTCTGACTTGTAAAGGAATTCATAAAAGAACTTGGTTCAAAACATAAGGAATGCACGAGAGTCTGGTCAGAGCAACAGAAGTAAGACAATGTTGATGAAAGTTCCCACGTTCAGATCATGGATCAGCTGTTCAGCTCGGCCGTCCTCGACATCGCAGTCCCCGACACTTCCCTCGACTTTCCACCCACATCGTCCACAGATGAATGGTTATCAAAGATAAAATCTGGCAATCTCGAAAGAAAGCAGGCCTTCTTCGGTAAACTCGACTTGAATTCCTTCAGGCAGGCCTAATCATAATAGATGAGCAGCTTCACTCCTTCCTCCTAGTCCAGATTGAATGCAGCGGTAATGACCCAGCCAGTCCACCCAAAGACTTGCTTGCATTCCTAGCGCATCTTCAAATTTCCCTGGAAGCTTCCTATATTTCTGCAGAGCCAACACCGAGTCTCGAGACACCCCGCACTTCATTACTGTCTGCCCCGCCTCGCATGTCCAAGCTAAATCCGAACTCAGCCAGGCAGCATCCCTCAATATTCCCTCCTAACACACCAAATCCAACGCCGTTGTCTGCAGAACCAGACAAGAAGTATGCCAGGTCCGAAGGGACCTTACTCAATACATTGATCTGGGGCCAAGAAACATCGGATGACTCCAAAGAGGCATTCTGCTTGCTGTATTCAGACCAGCAGAATGCATGGATAGCCGTTTACAGGCTCTCGTTAACAGTGTGTAGGAGTAACTATCTACTTTGATTTTTTGATCTCATCCATTTCTCAGCATTTTTGAAAGTGTCAGTAGAGGAACCTTTACTATGTCTCACTGTCTCGACAACATTGCGAGACAAGCCCCTTGCTCTCCCGACAAAGCATCCTTTGGCTATCTTCATGGCATCAGTCGGCCAAGCTTCTACTCCCGCATCCGAACCTGCTTCTACTTCTACAAACGGTCCTGCAGAACCTTCATACTCGGAACCTCTATTAGAAGGTTTTGAAGAGGTCAACCTTTTGGACGGTCTCTTAGGTGGCCCTTCATTTGCTCCTAACGATACTTCCTCACCGATGTACCTCTCAACGTCCCGTCTTGGCCCCGTCTCGCGGCAGAAACTCTTCTCCCTTCCAGCCATTGTCCCACCTACACCCGTCATGCCATCTCCTTCACCGATGACAGTAGTTCGCGCAACACATCCTACTCTTCGCAAATCCTACCGCAAGACCCTCAACACCGTTTCTGGCTTCCGAGTTCGCATGCGTACCGTTTTCGTTCCCGCTGTTCTTTTACCTTTCCTTGTTAAATCCCACGAGTTTGACGACCTCGATCCAGAAGAAGAACGTGAACGTCGCGAAGCAGGCAACGAAGAGCGTACTGTTGTTCTCTGCGTTGAAATAGAAAATTCCGGAGAATCTGGTTCTAACATTGCATTTGCAGTCGAAAGGGTTGATGTCAAGGTGACAGGCGAGGGCTCAAAGACAACCCTCATTGGTTGGGGTGCGGACTTTCACCATCAGAAACATCCCAAACAGCAGCTCAAGCATCTACAATCCACTTTTCCTATGATGGTCGGGTCCAGGGAGCAGTACAACTTGCTCTACGCCGTTTCCTTCCTCCGGTCGCCGGAAGAGGTGGAGGGGCTTATGAGTTTGTCTGCGCCTGCTCTCAAAGCACCTTCTGCTGGCGGATCGCCACCACTGGATCCCGATCTCAGTTTACAGCGAGCCGTGAGCATTATCATTCATGGCAAACCGTGCTTACGGCCTTTTCCGCCATCTGAACAAATCCCTGTATCGTATCCAACTGACACCTTCTCCTCAAGATGGAACTGTATTCTAGACCTCAGTTTGCCTTCAAGCAGACCTTCTACGACTAACGACCCTCTCCTCGATACTCAAACCCAAACCCCTGGTGGTGGTGAGGTGCTTCCCGCACCACCATCACCTTTTCCTGTAAGCGTCACTTCACCGCCCAGCAATAGCTATACGTCTATATCCAATCCCCATCGAAGTTCACTGATTTCTCCGTCGAGCTCTGCCGCCTCATCACAGATGACCCCTACGGCCCTTTCCGCGCTATCAGCAGGTAGCAAAAGACACACCATGCCCAGCGCTGGGATTGCTAGTGCATCACGAGGGATGCGAAGCTCAGGTTTGCCTCCAATGTCAAGCAATTACCGTGCATCCACGAGCGCAGTTCCAACACGTCCAATGACGTCTGCCGTCCTTCCCTCCATAGCACTCCAGATTCCGAAATCCCCGACGACTTATGATCCACCGCAGTCACGGCCACCTTCTCCTCCTGGAGGAGCGAACGATTATATTCCACCGATGACCCCCGCATATCCTGCTTGGAATCATGGCGCTAACGGAGATATACAGAATCCACCAACACCCATGTCTCAAGGACCTCTAGCGTCTCAGATGAAAAACTACATCGGACCCAGTATCGAGATCAAGCGCGAGAGAGGACCAGAGGGCTTTACCCAGATTGGTCCCTTACCCAGCACTCCCGGTCCAGTCGTTGGTTTTGGGCATGCAGAGGGTACATTCAGTCAACAGCAAGGTCAAAATGGATTCTTCGCTCCCATGCTGGATTCAGACGAGGATTCAATCGTTGTCTCCGTTGGTTTGCTTCCTCTTCGAAAATCTCCGCATGGGGAGCAACCTCTGCATTTTACGGGGAAAATTCACCCGTTGTCGTATTTTACACTTGACATATTTGTTTTTAATCGGAGTGCCAGGACGAGGAGGTTTGAGATTAGTTGTCCGGACGTGAGGAGGCGGCTGAGAAAGATAAAAAGAGAGACGGGTGGATTTCCTGGACTTGCGTACGGGAATGCCGCAGCGTTCAAGATGCTCAGTAGGGAGATGAGGACGATGACTGACTGTCCTGGGATCCTGCCTTTGGAAAATCGGGTGCGCATTGGGTAAGTTGTTCACTTTCAACAAACATAGAACTTGGATCAATTCATTGCTAGGCCTCTTCTACCCTCTGCTTGCCAGTCTGTCCGGATGGAGTTTATTGCTATAACACCTGGCGTGCATTCAGTCAATACGCTGACCCTAACAGATATCGAGTCCGGGTTTTCGATGAACCTGAGGTAAGGATATCTTTATCTTTTGGACTCGTTCAGACGTTTGTTTTGCAGGAGTGTGATGGATATTGTAGTCCACGAGATCGATGAGTAATTAGTGCTGTGTATTTCTTCTACCTGTGTCCTAGATAGCATAGCATGTTATTGTACTCGAGCTATTTTCCCACGGCGCCTTTTCCCTTCCGTCTCATCATGGGTACTGCATATGAGATGAAGGGCAAGGCCAAGAAGTTTATAGCCAAGATCTTTGACTTAGACGTTCCGCAACGACCTGAAAGTCCTCCTGAGCGTCCTCTGCCAGAACGTCCTCAGTATTTCGAACCGCAACCCCACCAGCAACAGCTTGTTGACTCATTTGGTGCTCTCAGACTCTCAGCTGGATCTGAACCAGGCTTCGTAGGCGGATTCTTTCCAAATGCTACGACTGGTCCTGGTCGTCGTCCACATCCTCCCGCTATGCAGATGCCGGTTCCCTATGCTCCCCAACAGAGTCGAACTATGCAGTACGCCTTGATGCCTCCCAAACCTGACCCTTCTCTACGGCCCAGTTCTGCTCCGGAAGTTAACAATTCGACTTACTCTGTCCCACCCAGTAAACCATCTACTCCGCAAATTCTGCCGCCAAAACGCCCTAGAGCTTCTTCGACCCCACCTTCGCCAGTGAGTACTCAGGCTGGTGATCAGACTCAGTGTGCTGGTATAACAAAGTCTGGAAAACGCTGTACACGTCTGGTGAAGAACGGAGGACCAGCATTGTTAGGATTACATCCCGATGACGTGACTATTGTGAGATTCTGTTTCCAGCATGCGAAGGAACTGCTTGTTCCTACGGGTTTTTACGCTCGTAAAAAGACAGCCAGCGGAGGAGCGAGTGAATGGGTGGATTTTGTAGACTATATTCCACCATATCTGCATCCAGACACTCAGGTGGCATTGAGAGTCGAGATGGAGAAGTTGAGGAGCAAGAGCGATGAAGAGGGATGGATATATTGTTATGAAATACGTGGTCAGTATCCGGAGTAGAGCCTTGTTCGTGACGTTCATAACTTGCCAGAACCAGGTCCAGGTCCATCCAAAGCTATAATAAAGTCGCTGCCTGAGCCTATACTACTCAAAGTGGGACGTGCAGTAAACCTCGTCAAACGTTTACATCAGTGGGACAAGCAATGCGAGAGTAAAGAGCAGGTACTACGTGGCTGGTTTCCTGCGGAGGAAGGTGAGGAGGAAAGTCTAATGAAAGGACGCGTACAAACCGAGGGGAAGGGTGTTTGGTGTCATCGCCTCGAGAGGTTGATTCACTTGGAGCTAGCAGATCTTGCTGTCAATACGCCATATCTCCAACATGGATGGAAGAGTTTTGTCAAAGGCAAGGGCAGGGGCAACGCACAGAAATCTTATTTTGATTCTATCAATGCGTCTCTCACACCTGCTAGTCCAGGGAAGAAGTCTTATCCTGCCTCTCCAGGCAAGGGTCGCAGGAAAAACAGCGATGCAAGCAATGGAGGTGCTTCGCCGGCGAAGACTCCTTTTGTGGTCAACGGGCTGGGCAACTACAACGTCGGTCAGCCTTGCAGTGACTGTGGCTCAGTGCATAAAGAAATCTTCTCTTTCGCACGGGTGCAGAGTGGTCCGTACAAAGGTCGGGAGTGGGAGGGAATTGTAAAGGATGTCATTGATGGTTGGGGCAGATTTGTTCAAGAGTATGTATAGAACTGGATGTATCACTATTCTGTCAAGTTGTCGCAATGTTGTCTGTACAGTTGATTCTATTTATATGGACGCGATTGGGTTTGCCTTTATACCCACGTGTGCGCGATTGTTGTTCTCTGTTGACGCGTTCCGACTTGACAACTTTCCTTCTGACTTGACCTTGCTTCTGGAATTCGCAGCATGCAAGAACACAATGACTCTCTCTGAACTCATGAAGTCACATATTGTCTCTACGTCAGTGGTGGATGACGATCGCCCATTTTTGGACTGTCAGCCCAATGTCAGCCACCAGCGAGACTTATAAGTACTGGGCCTGAATCACGCATCCCTTCAGTTGATTAACAATGTCTTTTGCGCTCAGAAACTCTCAAGTCTCGTTCAATGTGCTGGCAGCTGGTCTCGCACTGGCTGTCGGTGCAACTATATATCGTGACCACGGCCCATCCATTGCGTGGTTCTCATCGCCGTTGTCGCAGGTCAAGGCGAGTCTTAATCCTTACTGTATTAATTACTACTGACTCCTTCTTTAGATGCGTCACACCGGCGATACGTTCACTGTCGATGCTCGCATCGTTCATCCTGATGGGGTATGTTACCTTCCTTGCCCCGTTTCTCTTTTCAACTTTCGATTGGTAGGGTATCACTTCCAAAGTCAAGGAGAATGTTGACTCCACCAACTTGCGTCCATCTTCCGGCGACTCGCCTATGTTAGACACGACTTCACAGTCCGCAGATGGAGTCTGTGTCGATGTCAAGGATCTTTCGTCCAGCATCAAGGCTACGGAGATCTTCAGACACATTCCCAACGCCTTTCGGCACGTTGGCCCACGGTTCTACGGTGTTGCTTGGTCACTCCAGCAAGTGACACCATCGGTTTGGTTCAATTCTGGTACGGATTGCTCAGAGATCTCGCAGCTCGGATCATGGGCCTCGGACACTTGCACCACTTTTTTTGAATGCGAGTCCGGTGACACGCCATCAGCTCTTGTTGCGAGTCCAGCTGGTGACATTGAATCTCAATACGGCCTGGATCCACTCCTTCTCATTCGATGGCTCACGTTCTTGACGCCAGAGGAGATGCCTAGTCAAGACCCTCATTGTATCTACGTAGACATTCCGACACCGTCTCTCGATCTTGGAGACCTGTTCTTAGTAGATGAACCACTTGATTCCAGTTGTATATTACATAGGTTGCCAGGGCAGGCTTACCACCTCTGCGTGGAGATTCCTACGCCTCGGCTCGACTTTGGGGACAATCTTTTCTCGGATCTACAGGTATGCTATCCCCACTATCGCTTTCTGCTCATAACATTTTCTCTAGTTCCAGAACACCAACCCGCTTCTGAACGACCCTCCAGAGAAACACGGAGTAGTTCTTGGCTCCAGCGAGGAATCATCGCCTCGGGCCTTGGATCCTGAAGGATTTGAGCGGATTCCTCTGATTCTTCTTCGTCATGGATTGGTGGTGGTACTATACATGATCTGTAGTACTGTATTGGCCTTGTTGGTCTGTCTGATGAGGGTTTTAAGACTGGTAAGCCATCGACTTGATTGTCCTTTCCTGATCATAACGCATCTACAGTTTGGTTTGTCTGGCGCTCCAGAGGCTGACACGACCTCTCTCATCCGAGACGACAACACTTCCCGGGCACCAGAGTTGTTGTTTATGGATGTCGTCGAGTGCAAGGATGGAACCTGTGTTGGTGGTGCAGACGAGGATGATCAGAGTTGGGTTACTTCTGTGGCTGAGGTCAGCAGTTACGGGGCCAGCTTCTCAACCTCCGTTCTCGGCGAGGAATCGTATAGCGAGGATGATGCTGAAGCGGATATCTCGGGTACGACACTCGTCGAGTTAGAACCTCCTTCCCAACAGCCTAGGCTCAAGGTTTTGGCCCTGTCGCCTCGAAAGCTCAACAAAGACGCCGCCGTTTTCATTCCCAGAATGCCTTTTCTGCAGCTCGTTGCAGACAATTCTGTCCAATCTACCGCATCCAGAGCTCGACCAGCTCGCGTCGTTGGCAAAGAAAACAGACACAGGTCGTTACCCACTGTGATCTCTGACATCAGAACGGAAGAGTTCATCCGCGAGGCGTGGGCAAAGTCGCCGCCAGTCGATAATCCTTTCCGAAGACGGCGTCGCAAGGGCATCGGAAACTTCAATGTCAAGCAGCACTTCAAGCTTGCGCGTAGGACTGAACCGATTGTCATCAAGGCTCCTCTGCCAACTGCAACTCTCGACGTCCCTTCTTCCAACAACAGTCCGTCTTCGCCACTTCGGAGTCTTTGCAGCCCTCCTTCTCAGCTTCGAAGTACACATACCATTGACTGTCTGAGGACGATTTCGGCCTCATCTTCCGATGCATGGAACTCGGGCAGCTTGGATAGTATTCGGATCGTGCCATCCCGGTCTTTGGATGGGCTTCAAGTTTCCCGGTTTTGAATGCTTCTATTTATGCTTATTTTCTTCTATTCAAAAACGACATAGATATAGAAATCCGGGCAGCGCTTTGCTCGCCGAGGATTATACTAAAAACCTATAGATACTGGTGCTTTGCACTTTCGTAGTTCATGAGCCATTTTTTCTTTCTTTCCTTACTCTATGAACGTTGTACTATATGTATTTATTGCAATCTGCCTTTGGTATCAAAATTTCTTCAACTTCAATTTTAAGTAAGCGCTTAAGTATTCTACCAGGTAGCGCTGTGTCGGCACGTGACACTACGCCTTCCCGAACTGCTGCCACTCAACAAGATAGATATGAGAGATGCGAGGGGAATCGATATCCCTACTGAAGTAGATACTATCTGTAGATCAGGGGAGAATAGATCAGTGGGATATCGATATCCCAAGGTGGGGGGGAAGGAGAAGTTCCGCCTCAGCACCGCCTGAGGGGAAAGCTTTGCGAGGGGGCACGTGACCGTGGGAAGCCGCCCCGCCAAAGCTTCCAGGAACTAATCCTGAGCGCGCCAGTGAGTCTGGGATTCAAGACTGATCCAGACCCACCAGAACACTGAAGGGATGCGGTGGGAGGGCGAGAAAAAGATCCGCAAGACTGCGGATGAGGCGATGATGCTGGTCTGAAGCAACTAGCAAGTTGCAAGCCGGCAGGTCACTCTTGTCACACGTCTCGAATGAGACTGATGGCGGATGACCTCTCAAGGCAGAATCCTGACGTGCTCCAAGAGGGAAAAGGTGAGCATCTCGAATTGCTATCTATCTTGTCCTTAGACTAAGACTACGAGGCAGGCCTCTCGACTTGTCACGCATATCGCACACGACTTCCAACCACATCACCCATTCCAATGTCTTCGTGATCGTGGTTAGTCTGTCTACGAGAGACTGCACATGACTCAGAGCTGCCAGTGGTCTGGATCTCAATCTATATTTCCACTTCTCTGAGTACATGAATCATCAAAGCTCCGACCGTCAACTCAACCTTCGTTCACTCTTCGTGCTCTAGGCCTATCTGCTTCCGCGAGTTTTTCTACTTCCAGAAGCTTTGTCTAGCTACTGGACGCTTTAACTGTTCCAATATTACTAGTGTTCCATTCCATAACCATTTTGTTTCGCCAGGTCCGAATAGCTACCTGAAGCATCTTTTAAGACGAAGCAGCAAACTCTGCTTCACTGCGATACCAACACTGCCCTCCAACTCCAGCCCCAGGACACCTTCGATATTCACTTCAAACACAGGCGGAGGGAGAGGACGACAGACAGGCACAGGTTTGCGTGAAAAGCGACTGTGCAACCGTGACGGCCTAAAAAAACCTGATTTCTTCTCTTTTTCGGCGTCTCTTTGGGAGACGATAGTATACCAAGTGAAATCTGGCAGCGGGTCCTTGTTGATGCTGTAGGGCTCGCCTTCTCGTATAGGAACAATTGAACGAGCATGTTTGGGGAGAGTTCGACTGAAAGGAACCCAGGGTGCCTCATAACCGTGACTAGCGACGACATCCCACTCACTGTTAATGTCCATGTTAGTTGTCATTAGCGTATCATGAATTGCTCTCACATTCCACTGAAGTAGGCGTGTTGTTTGACCTCCTGTATTGTAGGTCGCTTTTCGGGGTTTTTGGTCAAGAGCTTTTTCAGCAGGTCCTTCGTCACCTCGCCAACAGCATCTTGATCTTGGAAGACAAGTTTATCATGGATAACGCGTTCTCCGATTTTTCGCTTCTCTTTGGTATCATTTCCGAACGGCATCTGGTGCAAGATCTAAGTTTCAACTTGGAGTTGAGAGCTCGAACTTACCCTGCCTGTGATCATACGGTAGAGTGTCACTCCGACCCCCCACACGTCTACAGGGAAGGAGTACTCTTCACCTGCGTGCTGTTCGGGTGACATGAAGAGAGGCGTCCCACAGTTCTGAGTGGTGACGAACGAGCAATCATCGAATCTGTCTGGCAGGTAACAGCCGGAATCGGTACCAAAAAAATCCAATTTTGCATCGTTATCTTCCTCAAACCATTTAGAAAGGCCAAAGTCTCCCAGTAACAGGTGTCCATTTTTATCGAATAAGATGTTGGCTGGTTTCACATCCCGATGGATGATCTTTCGCGTATGAAGTCGTTCAATGGCTACAACCTATAGACCGAGTGAGCTTGGTGACTGACGATGGAAACTCGACTAACCAATTCTGCCATGTGAAATCGGGCACGACGAGCCTCAAACCTGCGGCACCGCATGAGCTCCAGGGCCATGTCTCCGCCAGGACAATACTCCGTGGCAATGTAGAAATTCGAACGGTCATGCCAGCTAGCTACCAAGGGTACGTACAAGCCCTCGTAGGATCTGGATAGCATCGCCTGAATCTTCTGTTCCGCCTGGACGTTTGCGTGTCTGGCTTCCGGGTTATCCCTCTTGGATATGACTTTGAGTGCAAGAGCTGCGTCGGTTTCTCTGTGACGAACGAGGAAGACTTTGCTGCTTCCACCATTGGAAATGTGTTTGAGGATATCAAAATCATCCAATTTGAAGCGTGGAGCTGGCTGCTCGATGGATTCGACGGAAAGAGTCGAAGGGGTAGAGTGGGAGGTGCCTGTGCTGACAACAGACGAACGATCGGTGTCCTAGGGAATGGTCAGTACGTTGCCTAGACCGAGATTGTGCACTGACCTTTGAAGTGACTTGCATCAGGCTGTAATGTCAACAATGGTGAATGAGGAGACGAAGGTCAGTCAGCTCTCTTTTATCGATACCAAAGGCCCGCCACTGGCCCACTGAGCATCGTCTGCCTGGTCGGATGTTGAATTTGCCCGTTGTCAACGAGATCCGGTGCGACCAACTACGATGTTGGAAGTCTGGTCTTCTCTTCCTGTTCAGAAGTTTAAATACTTAAATACTCATGTTGGCTTGGCAGACGCGTCTTTGTGTGCGCGTGTCGTTGTCACGTTTCTCTGTGTCAGAACCACGTGCCCACCTGACAACGTTGAAAATTCCAACCCAAGGTCAGTTAGGCTTCATAGTCAATTATTCGAGATGAAACGCACTGGGCTCTGAGGTCTGAGACTCTGCCGAAATGCACTACGCTCAACGAGCGGCGGCCTAGAAAACCGTTACCTGATCGATAATGCCAAAGATTTCGTTCAGATGCTGATACACTGTTGGTAGATGTCGGGACGAACGCTGAGCAGCGGGACACTTGGTCTTCGGTTCATGCAGAATGCACAGCGAGCAAAACAGCCCAAAGAAGAACAATTAGCCAAAGCCCAGGTGAAGGACGACGCTGAATGGGAAATTCCAAAAGAAATCAGAGCCGGCTGGATTACACCCACCGAGTCTATGTATGCAAGCAATTTACGAGCCAGATCATCCCTAACATTTCTCAGACAGTCTATAACCTATGAATCTTCTTATCTCCCGTTCCTATTCCCATTATTTTCGAAGCACGAGACGTCTGAACCAGAGTCATCGACGTCGGTGGCCAAGAAGATTAACGGCCGACGTGTCTTCAAGAATGGTAAAGAACTGGATGAGGTGAGCTCGAGTTTTTTGTTGACGCAGTTCTGACGGCATTGCAGCTTCCTGCACCCGCTCCAGCAGCTTCGGTATCGGATACAGATGTCACGAAACCACGGGGGATAAAACAAGGCGCTGCAAACCGGCCGATAACAAAATCCCGAGATCCTAAATCAAAGAATAAAGATTCATCAAAGTCTGCTCGACAAGCCATTTTCGATAACTCTGGAGTAGGCTCGGATATGATGGCTGAACAACGGTCTGGACCTACTGTGCAAGCTGCTCCAGCATCGCCGCCTGTATTCTTGAAACCTGCTGGCGTGGATGAACCTGCTCCTGTTGAAACTATAATCGCGCGTAAAGGCAAGCGTGCTTCGTCCGATGGAGCTGAGGATCCAAAGAAAAAGAAACACAAGGCCAAATGAGGTGCGAGGTCCTCTTCAGTCCTAAGCCCCGAGTTGACTCTTTCTGTAGCGTTCATCCAATTATATTCTATAAATTATATCTATCGTAGGCATTAATTGTTGTACACACTGCTTCATTAGTTGCGGAATCTCAGGTACGCCATTAAAAGAGCAGAACATCCAGTCACTGACAGATTGTTAGTGCCTGTAAAGCACAAGAGTGATGATGCCTACCAAAGCCCACCAAGTATTGCAATGTCGTAGCCTGTGGACGCGACTCAGCTACGTGAAATGATGAAGAATCACGTTCCGACCTTGGATGCTTGTATCGTGGTCTTCAAGTTTGCAATCTCCTGCTCTATTCGGGTGTCCATCTCCTTTATCTTGAGCTCCTGACCGCTACTCTCTTCTCGCAGACGACCCTTTTCTAGATTAAGGTCCAAACGAACACCACCCTGTGTCCGGGTGACCTCTTCGCGAAGGCGTTGTTTGAGCTTGTCAATGTCTGTCATCAGGCGATCGTTCTCTGCCTTGATCAAAGCGAGGTCGTTCTTCTCCATGAGCTGTAGTTCCGATTTGATCTGTGCAAAATCCACTTGTTGCGTGTAGTGTTGCTACTAAACTGTCAATGAACGTAGAGGAATGAAGAATGTCAAGTACCTTTTCTTGCTCGGCCTTTGTGACCATGTTCCTCGTCATGTTCCGTACGCTCTCGTCTATTACTTCAGCCATCGCAGACATGATTCCTTCCGCCTGCTGCCTATTCAACCCTTCACGCTCCAAACGCTGCACAAAGTGGTGGGTGTCAAAGTGAAATTCAAGTCTGCTTGCAGAGCTGGAGAACGCCCGCCGTTGTCCGGCAACACGACGAGCTGAAGCAAGCATGGTTTGTCACATGATTTGAAACTTTTTCGCGATGCAGAGCGACGATGTTATATGGTCGGTGATCAACCACCAGTTCTGCTCCTACAAAGTCAAGTGAGCCTTAACGTTTCATTTACGAACAGCTATACATCTCGCAGAACCGAGACTCAAAACTTTTGCCGGAACGAATACAATGTGACTGGCTTCTGCAATCGTCAATCATGTCCACTGGCAAACTCCCGCTATGCAACGATACGCGAGAAGGAAGGCGTACTCTTTCTTTATGTTAAAACAATAGAACGGGCCCATTCACCTGCACATATGTGGGAACGGATAAAGCTATCTCAAAATTACACACAGGCTCTTGAACAAGTCGGTCGTCATTCCGTCGATGCCACAGCATTGACCTCCGCATATAGATCGACAATGAGCTGATACACTGGCCCAACTTTCTCATTCACAAATGCAAGCAGCGCGTAACGAAAATCACTCAGTACCTCATCAAGATGCGACGGATGCAACTGCGCCAGCAGTATGTATGATTCTATGTCTTACGGAAACAATATGAAGCTTTCAGGCCGAAACTCGTAGGTGTCAAGAAAAAACTCGACAGGCGGGAGGCTGTTCGAGAACGAAAAGCACTATCTGCTGCCCACATAGAACGCTCGATAGAGAAGGAACTCATAGAACGATTAAAATCCAAAGCCTATGGCGATGCTCCTCTGAACGTGAACGAGACTGTTTGGCAGGCCATTCTGGATCGAGAAAAGGGTGACAAGTCGCAAGATTTGGACATGGTGGACGATGAGACAGACGAGGAGGAACTGGAGGCCGAGTGGGACGAGCGAGAGTTTGTCAGTGATATTAGCGGAGACGAGGATGACCTGAGTGACTTGGAGGATGCTGCTGTAAGTTCACTTGGGCTGTTTCTACAAAAATTATTGACCGCTTTACTCTTAGGATGAGGATGTAGACGACGACGACGACGACGACGACGACGAGGCATCAGAAGAGGATGACAGGCCAAAAGCTGCTGCGAAACGCAAGAATTCCGCACCACCATCAAAGTCACGGCCACAAAAGAAATCCAGAAGTATGTTCTCTCAAAACACTCGTCTAGCCAATCTCACATATCACAGAAGGACCAAGGGTGGAGGTGGAATACGAGCAGGAGTTGGAGACCGTGCCTCTTACAAAATCTATGTTGGTGAATTGGTGATCGTAGAATTATATATAATTCAACAAAGCATTAGTATAATTACCAAACCCTCTGCGATATAAATCAAGACATCAAACGAATTAGGAAAAATGTAGGTGGATATTATCCTGGGTCATTTCCATCCACTTGCAGTCGTCGAATTGCGGGTAGCTTGAAAGATTGCATTGGAAGAGCGCTTCGAGGTGGTTCGGGTTGCGGAGGTCCCGTCTTGGCAGTCGTGACGGCTGCTTGCGCACTCCGGCTTCGCGACAGGCTTGAAGGAAGCTTATTTTCATCAGGCGTCGGTGGACCGAGCAGATTGATCTGACTCTGCGAAGTAAAAGCACTGTACATCGGAGAAAACGGCCGCGGTGTCACAGCAGGGGAAAAGGATGATACATGCAGTAAGATTGCGAATTCCTCTGTAGAATTCGTCAACTTTACCATATTCATCCGCAATGCAGAAGAATGGATGCCGTTGTACGACTTGATGACGTTGGATAGTTGAACAACAGTCTAACACGAGGCAGTCAAATTTTCGCTAAACCGGGTAACAATGTATTCACCTTCAAGAACGTATGAGCATCTTCGCGGAGAGCCTTCTTATCGAAGACAAAATCTCCTTCCTGCATTGCACGAGTCACTTCTGACAGTCGTTTTGTCACCGTTCGCGCTCTCTCTAAAGTCTCCCGTACATCGGGTTTAGTATCTAAAACGTCTGCCAGCATGTCCTCCATCATACCCCACACTGTTGGTGCCACCTCTACGGCTTCTTGAACGGCGTGGAGTGCTTCTTTGTCAACCTGTACCTTTGAAGTGGAGGGTAAATCTAGGAAAGGGGCCTTATGAGGTACGGATGGCGAAGAAGATGACGATGACGCTTGTAATGATACCTGCGAGCCAGAACGAGAGTGATTTGTTGCTGAACTATCAGCCGCTGAGGACGTGCTCGTTGGCATCGGACTGGATGGCGTAGGTACTACCACCGTTGTTGTTGATGTATTTGTTGGATGGCGACGCAAAGTTGCCCTCGAGAAAGGCGGAGGTTCGTCATACGAAGGCATCTTCTTACCAAGCTCGACATCTTTCGAACTGAAAGATCCTGCATGCCGTCGAGCCGTGTGTGTTCTGCCGTTACTACGAAGAGAGGTCAAAGGTGGAGGCTGTTCCCATGGGAATGATGCTGCATTCCCAGATGCCGATACAGGCTGCTCAGAGCCATTTAGTCCTGTGAGAGTCCCTGCGGTTGGAGATGGTGTAGGAAATGACTTGGCGTGTAGAAGCGGTTTAATGGCTTCTACTTGAGGAATCATCTTCTGCCAAGCACAACTTATCTCCGCTGATGCGCCATACAACAAAAGCAGCATAGATCTGAGATAACGCACATCATCACCAGCAGCAATTACCTTGAGCTGCAGCGCCAAGACACTGACAGCTTTTCCGAAAGCTGCTACGGTGTCTTTACAACTCTCCACGACGGCTCTACACACAGCAGGTGGTGGAAGCACCTTACGGCTCATAGCATCGAACCGGTCCAGTGCATTTATCAGCTGCATCATCTCGGCGCTGGCTGGGTCAAGCACCTTACGGAGGACCGAGGAAAGACGTTCGTCAATTGCGTGGATAGTGTAATGTTCCAGGGCTTGGTAAATTTGACAGACGGCAAAGAGCAGACTTCGCGCAGAATCAATTAAACAAAGGAGAGGTTCAGTTAGTGTCGATCTTGCAGACGTAGGAAGAGTGGATAGTCGACGGAAATATGAGTTACGCTCGAAAGCCATGGAGGGAACGGCGCGCGTGGGAGACGGCTGTGTAGATGGAGGAACATGATCCTTGGCGTACTTTAAGGGTCGGGAGTGAGAACCCGCGGATGATCCAGAGTCTTGTCGCAGGGAAAGGGGAGAAGGCATTGAGAATTCATCGTTGGGTCGACCGCCTCTGCTAAAATTGGTTCCTCGTTCGGGCAAGTCTGGAACTTTTTTCGAAAAGTTAAGCTTGGCCGTGCGTAGATCTGGCATACTCTTCTTGCCAGGGAGATTAGCAAGATTAGCACTTCGTGGGGCAGTATCGTGAGCGTAAGATGCGTTCCGCGCGTGTTGCTGCTGCTCACGACCACTCGAGGTGACACCGTTGTCAAAGAACGTGTCAGAATCAGCGGGACTAGGCAGGTAACTCTCCGGAGAATGGGTTGGAGATGTTTCTGTGCTATATGACGACTGGAGCATGCCAAGATGCAGAGGCGGAGGCTTTTCCAGTTGTCCATAGGATGAGGAAGGGGTCTCTAGATCAGACTCGGCAACGGACGATACAGAATCAATAGAGAAAGAGCGCGCGTGAGGTGTAACACCGGCATCAAATTCGTTCTCGGCAAGACCGAAACGCGACCAGGAATTGAAACTGTCTTCCCTAACGGCGATACGGGTAAATGTGAGGTTCCAGGTCTGTGTGTTATGGCTTACAGAGTGCTTTCGAGATCAAGATTGTCGGTGTAACCGGAATCGTCAATACTCCGCGGAGGAGAACGCGTTACCTCTAATTCAATCCAGCGTTGAATACCGTGGATCCAGGCAGTCATGGCGTCGTCACTGGGGAACTTGGTAGGACGATCCATTACTGACTTAGGTGGCCAGTCAATAGGGTTGCGAGCGAGTTCTAGGACAGAAAGCTGATGGAAACTGGGGAAATAGCGAGGAAGGCGTGTTATTTTGTTTCTCGAGAGACTGAAAACCTGGATCACGTCGTGAGCGAGTATGGAACTGATAGGACAGGACATACCTTGAGGTTGACAAGTTGACCGGGGTCCGAGGGCAGCCTCTTGATTTTGTTGTAACTAATGTCCAGAATGTCGAGTGAAGGGAGAAGAGTAAGCTTTGAGAGGTGAGCAAGAGTTTCCCATAAGCCTGCATGAATACGCACGACATCCGGAAATACTGAAAAGCTGTTTCCTCTGAGATTGAGGTAGCGCAGACGCGACAATAGACCGAATTCCTGAGGAAGAGTAGACAGTCGGTTGCCCCCTAGCGCAATGCTGTATATAATGAGTATTCTATAGGAATTGAATGCAGAGAAGCGTACCGTTGAACCCCACCCTCGTCCTTGGTCGACTGCCTGCGAATCATAGCCAGTTCTTCTGCTGCATCTGCGCCAATATCCGTGAGGCCTTTTTTCATAAAAGACAGAGTAATGCCCTTGTCAGAGGACTGCGACAGAGCGTCTTTAATAAACAGAGTTGTAAGTGAAGTTGAGGACGCATAGGACCCTCGTTTGGACCATGAATGGGAAGCCGAACGGTCAACATCCAGCGAAGACATTAAACAGCGAACAAAGTATCAGCAGAACTCGAGACAATTCATAGACAACAAGGCGATGTCAGTGCTCAACGTTGTGACGGAGGCTGTGACAACTACAAACAATCTACCACTAAAACCACATCGACACCGAGAAACTTGCTGTCTCTGCTCTCATGGCATGCCACCATCCTGCAGGAAAGAACAACATATCACCAGGTTTGAGGGTTGCAGAAGTAGCATTGGGTACTACATGACTGTGGAAGTCCCGATGCAACTCATCAATGTCATCTTTGAACACATCGACCTGGGACGTATTTGGCAAGGAAGGATCAGTTGACATGTACTTGGTCATATCTGGAGGTGCCAACCAGACCGTCTTACATCCGACGACTTGGACTGCTAGGCGGATCAACAGACTACAGATCATTGATTGTCACCCACCGTAGATATTAAAGTATGGGTCCTGTTGATGCTATCAGTATATCAAAATGTGCTTTGAGATTCACTAACCGTATGGGCTGGAGATATCGTACCTGCAGGACCGAACCAAACATTTGTGATCAGCCGTTCTTCGTTCCCCGGTGGAGTATAATTCGGGGCATCGAGGGCTGCGTAGACATAGTCTGATGGATAGATGTCATCTCGCAGTTCAGGGAACTGCATGAAAAGATTGTGCTGGGCAAGGTAGACCTGAGAGGAAGGCTGGTGCAAACAAGATAGAAACTCATCCCAGGGCATCAATTTTTGCGTCCAGTCTAGTGTGCGATAGTCTTTGCCTAATTCTATTGGGACGATGCGCCCTGGACCAGCCACAGTGCGGAGATAGTGCATAGAGGACCAGCGCGACAGTGCGGGCCAATTATTGGCATAATCGCGTAAGATGAAAGGGCCGTGACAGTGGTGCTTCTGAAAAGCAAAAAACGAAGGAGCCGAGTCGAGAGCGAGAATGCTGCGTAAAGCTGTCTGAACTTGTATGACAGGCGTCGACAGCGTCTGTGATATGTTTTCTTCCTGAAGGCGCTTAGAGGGCAGATAGAGGCCTTGAATTTTTTTGATGAGATCCAGAATAAGATCATGGCGGCCGCGTCCTCCAGCAATGATGATAGCAGAGTCAAGTGTACCAATAGCGTCGACGAACCCAGATTGACTGAGACTCGCGAGCGCTTTAAGCACAGAAGCTTCCGTATACATCCTTTGCCAGGGACGCACTACAAGTCCTTGTGTCATTCTCCCATGCGATTCAGCGACGAGCTCATCAAGAGCCTCACACGCTGGTTGGTTCCCTGCAACCTGCCTCGCAGAAGCAACAAGTCTTTCAAACGGTTCTTTCCCGCACTGTAATAGCTCTGGGATTGATTGTGAGAACGATGGATCCTTCAATACCCAACTTACCAACTATACGGGGGTCCCCAGGGTCCTCAAGTTGGCTAAATAACTCGTCAATCGTCTTTACAGCCCATTCCATTGTCAGGCAACACGAGGCTCTGTGCAGGGCACATGCACTAAATATAGACCCGGATCAAAATGGGCATGTGACTAGTGTGAAAATAAAATCGTAACCGTTGATCGAGCTACGATATAAAGACCCACGACTCATTCTGTCAACCCATTCTTCCCTAGACAAACTCCGGCCGGACACCGGTCCCGACTCCGGCATGACTTCCAGGTTACGTTATCTTTCATTTTTTTTCTTATACCATGTCCTAACAGTTGCCATCGTAGGTTGGACCGGCTCCTTCTTTTGCTGGACACAGGGTCCTCAACCTCAGTGAGGTCTACTGCAGCCAAGCAGCTGGCCCAATTGGCTGTGAAAAGTGTCACCAGTGATATAGAGTCCACTCATCGTGTTCATGTCTCTCTCGAAGATCCTTCTGCATGGGCCGAGCTTATGGCCGTAGTTGCAAGGGTGAAAATTAAACCTAGTGTCTCTTCAACTCTATTCACAGACACGTAGATCATTCCTTATCTGCATTCAAAGTCTTACGAATCCCGGTCCGCTGCTTCCGTTGCTCTTTCTCATATTTTCTCTCTAAGCCCCCTATGGCAACCTGCGCAGCGCCAAGATTCTATGGACGTAGATTCCTCAGATACCGAGCCAGAATATCCCAACTTCTCCGTTCAGGACCTCGTCCTTCAGGGCAAACTTCTCCTCGCCTCCTCCGGCAAAGAGTTCATAAAACCGGCTGGTATCCTTTCTAGCTCTGCAGAAGTCAAGAAGGCTCGTAAGGAAGCCATGGGTCGTCTCGGTCTCGAATTCCTCGACAGCGTAGCCGATGAAATGGATCTTGACAAGGAACTCGCCGATGCAGATGAATCTGAGGCTCAAGAGGAACCAGTTTCTCCAATGGAAGTCTGTGCCGAGTCTACAACTCGCTCTACCACTCCGGCAGACCCGCCTCCGACCACTCCTGACACTCCGGAAGTCGAATCTTCGGCTTTATCTGCTCGCGAACGCAATCGACTGAAACGAAAGCGAAAGCCTGGTAATACCGCTTTTGTCGCTGCGCCACCTCCTCAAGCTCAAGGGTCCCGATACCAGGCCGCACCTGCTGGTGCATCCAAGTACCGTACTTTACCTTGCGTTTGGCAGCCTAACTGATTCGTTTTTATTGACAGAGCCCGTCTCGTCGTTCCAGATGAAAAAACTCAAAATAACTCTCGGCTTGGCAGTCCAAGCGCAAATAGTCCCTCCGAAAAAGTCGTTATCGACCCTAGCAAGGGCGGTGCTGTATCTCCCAAAGAAGTCAAACAAGCCAAGGCATTGCAAGTTGAACCTGGTGTTTGGATATGGGATGGTGTTGCCAAAGTACTTGAAGTTGACCTGTTCAGCGCTGCATGGCAAGTCAGGCATGGCGCAGCCATAGCTCTTCGCGAGCTTCTCAAAATCCAGGGCAAATACGGGGGCATGAAATGTGAGTATCCATTACAAGTATTACACATCTTCTTAGCTATTCGCAGACAATGCTCCTTGGAAGGAAAATGAGCGCGCACACGAAAAATGGTGCAATGACCTTTCTGCTCAGTTCCTTTGTGTCTTTGTTCTGGATCGATTTGGTGACTTTGTTTCCGATCAAGTCGTCGCACCTGTTCGCGAAATGGCCTCACAAACTCTCGCTTCCCTGCTACTTCACATGCCGCGGCGATCACTCCTTCATGTGCATTCAATTCTCCTTCAAATGATCCAGCAGGACTTTGTCATACCTGTTACTACCAGCGTGTCTACCCCCAAGGCCAAAACAAAAGGCAAAGCCAAACCCAAGCAGCCCGATGAAAAGGCACACATTTGGGAGATCAGACATGCTGGTCTGCTTGGTATCCAATACGAAGTAGCTGTTCGCAACGACCTCTTCCACACCACCACTGTCAAAGCCGAAGATGGTGTACTGGATGATTCAGGAAAGGAAATCCTTCGAGGCGTTGTCGAAGCTGCCATACTTGGTTTAGGAGACCATGATGACGACGTTCGCTCAGTTGCAGCATCTTGTCTGTTACCTATCGCTGCCTACCTGGTAGAGCAGCTTCCTGAAGCCCTGGAGCGTATTTTGCTTGTCCTGTGGACCTGTTTGAACGACATGAAGGACGATTTAAGTTCCAGTGTAGGAGCCGTAATGGATCTCCTTGGTCGGCTAGTCACTTATGAACAAGTCATTGAAATTCTTGCAAATGACGCCGTTTCGTGAGTATATACGAGCTGTGCAAAATGTCACTCATTTGATCCAGGCTGCCACTTGCTACACTTGCTTCTACATTATTCCCTTTCTTCCGGCATACCATCCCTAACGTCCGCTTAGCTGTCGTTAAAACCTTAGATTCATTTATGAATGTTCCTTCCCTCCCTTGCACATGGATCGATGCCTCCTTTCTCTGTCTTCTTTTCCAGAATCTCATCACAGAAGAACGCTCTGACATTCGTGACGCTAGCTTGGCGGCGTGGCGCACCGCTGTCTCAATCCTTTCTTCCAGCCCGGACCAACTATCCTCGGTTGCAACTAGTGAACTCCTCTTGCAGTGGTACGCCACCGTCATGACACCGCTGGGTGTGGCCATAGATTCCTCTTCATTTTATAGGCCCGTTGCGACCTCCGATACTGACGCCAGTCAAGAGCGACACAACGTTGACAAAAGCATGCTTAATCAAGATCTGGCTCTCATCACTGTCGATGTCATCATCAAAGCCAGGGTTGCTGCTGCGGTAGCACTGGCGCAACTGATCGCCTTTTGGTCTCCAGATGTGAGACTCTTGACAACTCCTCTTTCTGAATTGTTCTAATGTTTGATAGGTTGAGCAGACAGCATCGGTCTTCCAGCCAATAGTAACTCATTATCTCGATTCGGCCAGCATGTTGCAAAAATTCATTGCTGCTGTGGTTTCAGAAGAATGGGCAAGAGAGAGTTGTGAAATATTCCCTTCGTCATGTCAGACGATCTTCGCTACCTCTCCTTTGGCTAAAGAGATCAGTACCAAAGCGTTAGCCTGGCTACAAGGAGACCCGCCACAGGCATATCATGAAATGGCCCTCACCCTCCATCGAATCCACGCAGATTGTGCCAGTTTGCTACATCTATTTGTTTCCGACTGCAAACTTCCGGTGTCGTCTATTCCTTTCCTTGGTAATGAAATTGACATAACGGGCACGAAACCTGGCAGTTTCACGATTGAAACGGCTAAAACTGCTACTGGGCCAATGTACGCAAGGCTCCGAGACAGTCTTGGTCGCACCAAGAAAAAAGAGCTTGCATTCATTGCTGAGAAACACAGCGCGGTGGTCGCCAGTATCGACAGGTACAAGGAGGTGAAGATGCAGCATGACACCCGAGTAGCAGCCTCTTTTGCTAGTGCGTTCGTTGCATTCAGAAGCACCCCCGACAAAGTGAGCCCCGTGGTCAAAGGTATAATGAATGGCATCAAGGTAGCGCAACACACCTGTGTAGATTCTGTTTTTACTAACCGTTGTATCAGAACGAGGAGAATTTTGACCTTCAAACGCGTAGTGCTGTTGCAGTGGCTTCGTTTGTTGAGTTTTGCACGAAAAATTCAATATCACAGCCTCCCGACAAGATTGTTAAAAATCTCTGTACTTTCTTGTGTCAGGACATTGAGCAGACTCCCACTTTTGCCTTGAGTGGCAAGATCACGGACGGGATTTTGTCTTTCCAAATCGCGATGAAAGAGAAGCCGAGTACTGTGCACAAGAATGGTAAAGATAGCGGCAAAGACAAGGTGGATGTCCCCGACACAGAGGAATCGAATAAAACACGTCTCGCACGCCGTGGTGCCGGGTTGGCATTCAATCAACTTTCTACCAAGTTTGGAGGTGAGTTGTTTGAGGCTATCCCTGCCATGTGGCCGTCCATGGCTGGTGGATTAGAGAGTACTTTTCGGACTGGTGAGCGAGGTTCTATGGAAACGCCTGCCGCTGATTTTTATTCAGATTCACCGAGTGATGCCGATGCGTTGATGGAAAAACAGTTTGGTCAGGATGTTATCGATTCCCTGAGCGTTTTAGAGGCTATCGTACCCTCTCTCCATCAAGATCTCTGGCCGAAGCTGGCAAAGACCTATCCTATGATGCACTTAGCGCTGCGCAGTCGTTTCGCAATTATACGACAATCGGCAGCAAGATGTTTTGCCACCGTTTGCGATGTCATGACTTCTCAAGCTATGCGATTTGTGATAGAAAACGTGCTTCCTCTTCTTGGAGACCCTTTGTCGTTGGCCAATAGGCAAGGTGCTGCAGAACTGATATATCGTATGTAACCAGGATTTGCGATACTTGTCTGATCCCTTTATAGACATTGTTCAGAAGTTGGATATCAAAGCATTACCCTATGTCATCTTCATGGTGGTGCCGGTACTCGGTCGGATGAGCGACGCTGACGATGATATTCGTTCCACTGCCACGTATACCTTTGCTTCTCTAGTCAAAATGGTGCCATTGGAGGTCGGTCTTAAGTCGCACCTTTTTTCGCTGTATTCAGCCTTCCTACACAGGCCGGCTTACCCGATCCACCCGACTTTTCCGATGAACTATTGAAGCGTCGTGAGGATGAACGAGAGTTCCTCACACAGCTTCTTGATGACAGCAAGGTCGAACAATACACCATACCCGTCAATATCAAGGCAGACCTTCGCAAATATCAACAGGATGGCGTTAATTGGCTCGCCTTTCTCGCCAAATACCAGCTTCACGGTATCTTGTGTGACGGTAAGCTCACGCGTTTATGCACGTCTTTTATCCTGAACTATTCTAGATATGGGTTTGGGAAAGACACTGCAATCTATCTGCATTCTTTCAAGCAAACATTTTGAAAGAGCGCAACGGTACAAAGAAACTAAAGGTCCCGATTCCGTCCATCTCCCATCGCTCATTATATGCCCTCCGACTTTGACCGGCCACTGGTATTACGAAATTCTGAAATATGCAGAGAATCTGAAGCCAGTGCTATACACGGGTAATGCCCGTGAACGCAATAGGATGGTCTCAAAGCTGAAGACGTACGACGTTATCGTTACGTCTTACGAGGTTGTCCGCAACGATATCAGTGCTCTTGAAGGAATCAAGTGGTTGTACTGCATTCTGGATGAAGGACATGTGATCAAGAATGCGAAGACGAAGCTCACGAAAGCGGTCAAGTGTATTAATGCTCAGCATCGTCTGATCCTTTCCGGAACGCCTATCCAGAACAACGTTCTCGAACTGTGGAGTCTCTTCGATTTTTTGATGCCCGGTTTTTTGGGAACCGAGTCGTCTTTCAATGAACGATTCGGGAAACCCATTCTCGCTAACCGTGACGGGAAAGCAAAGAACGGTGAAGCAGGTTTGTGTTCTAACTGTGCATGGGGCGTCCCTGATTCGCTTGTAGCTGCTCTAGCTCTTGAAGCGCTGCACAAGCAGGTTTTACCCTTCTTGTTGCGTCGACTAAAGGAAGATGTCCTGAACGATCTGCCACCCAAGATCATTCAAGACTACTACTGTGAACTTTCTGAGATGCAGAGGAACCTGTACGACGACTTTACCACGTCTCAAGCACATCATAAAGCGGAAGACGTGATCCACGGTTCGCAGCCTAGCAAGGACGGAAATGGCCAGCAGCATGTCTTCCAGTCCCTTCAGTATCTCAGAAAGCTTTGCAACCATCCGGCTTTGGTTCTAAAGGACGCGGAATCGATCGAAGCAGCTCTAGGAAAGGCGGCAAGTCAGGCCACGTTGACCGATATCCAGCATGCACCAAAGTTGCTAGCCTTGCGGTACATTGCTATTTTTTGCTCAGGTTGCAACCGGTACTGAATAGACTTTTAGGCAACTACTAACTGATTGTGGGATTGGTGGCGGGACGGCTAATGCCGGTGCTCTCGAACAAGGGAAGAGTGAATTGATCGACACCGTGCCCGAATCGGGAGGCAGCTTTTCTCATCACCGTGTCCTGATTTTCTGTCAGATGAAGCAAATGTTGGACATCATAGAGACGGATCTTTTCAAAGTGCATATGCCTTCGGTCACGTACATGCGATTAGATGGGGGTACAGAGGCCAACAAGCGCCACGCGGTGGTACAGACATTCAATTCAGATCCGAGCATTGACTGTTTACTACTTACTACGCATGTCGGCGGACTTGGTCTGACATTAACCGGTGCTGATACTGTCATCTTTGTGGAGCACGACTGGAATCCAATGAAAGATCTGCAAGCTATGGATCGTGCGCATCGTATCGGACAGAAAAAGGTCGTTAACGTGTATCGGTTGATCACGAAGGGTACACTAGAGGAAAAGATCATGGGGTATGTATGGAATAATTATTTTGGACCCACTAATTCTCCGTTAGATTACAGCGTTTCAAGTTGAATATTGCCAACTCTGTTGTAACCCAACAAAACTCGGGATTGGCTTCTATGGATACTGATCTCGTCCTAGACCTGTTCAAAAGAACGGAGGACGAAGACGGTGTTGCGGCTGCCAAGCGCAAGGCGACCAAAGAGCCTAGCGGGCCGGTCAGCCAAAAGAATATTCTACAAGGATTGGAGGACTTGCCACCCGAGGACGAGTACGAAGGCTTAGACCTTTCCAGTTTCATGGGCTCGATTGGAAAATGAAAGTTCGCGCATATATTGTTATTGTCAAGTATTGAAGAACTAAGTAGATAATGCGTCAATTGTATCTGTTAGAAGTGCATAATCCTGTATATACGCTGTAAAACCACTACATACACCTGAACACATACACCTCGGCGAATGCCAACCAAAACCCAGACAGCGGATGTTGAAACTAATATAGCAAATAGGATTTGGGTGTTGGTAATGCATGACGCCACCAACGAGGGAATCGGAATGCTATAGAAATGAGAACGAGAGCGGTGATGGCACCCAAAACTGTGCCGATTACGGGCCCTGTACCCAAAGAATGGGACTTTTGTGGCGTGGGTAAGGTTGTCGGCGATGGCGCTGGTGTTACTGAAGTCGCTGTATTGCTGTTGCTGCCCAGAAGGCAGGTATTGTTTGCGCCATCCTGCACGAAGAATGGGGAGGAGATATTAGAGACGCCAACACTGAACGCCTCGACTGCATACCACCCTTCTGGAACGTCAACAGTGAGCCATGTAAATTCCTGAGTGGCGACAGTGATGTTGTCGCTGATTGTCTCATTAATAACGAGATTTGCAGACTCTGTGTGATTTGGGACTACACTGTTGGTTACAATGAGGGACATGAGCTTGCCCTGCAGACCGGTAGAGGACCAGAAGAAGGTGGTACTGCCGCAGGTTGTTGTATTATTCGGAGCAGTAAACTGGATTGATACAGATGGTGAAGGCAGTGCAGATGAAGAGGCAGAAGTAGAAGTAGACGAAGTAGAAGTAGACGCAGCAGAAGTAGATTGTGGATCTGTGGCATCCGTCGAGCTCTCACCACCTCGTCTTGAGCAGACAGGGCGCACGACCAAGAGAACTAAGAGGGCATACTGCAAGACCATTGTATGCAGAAGTTGATAACAAGATAGAAAACATCCATGGGTACCAGCAAGCCAAGTCTATCAGACCGGAAAGCACCGATCAGTTGCCGAGAAGAAAAGTGAGTCTCAGAGTGAGAGTGTGAGAGACGATCAGTTTCCATTCTGGGACATGTCCTACAACTCAATAACTCCGATAACTTTGCCATATCCTCAGCCAGTCACTGCATTGTTCTTCGACCCTGTCTCTAATGTTCTATGGTCTGGCTCAAATTCGGGTTATATCTTCTCTTTCTGTGGTGCTGAAGGCCTTCGTGGAATTTCATACCGCGCTGGTGATCTTGCAGTTCAGAAGATTGCATCTGGCGAGAGCGTAGTTCGAGCATTGTGTGTGTCTGGCAATGGCATTGGATCTTGGACGAAAGGAGGACTCAATAAATTCTTTTACAAGTAAGATGCCCAACCAAGCTTCTTCAATAATGTGCTTACAGTCGGTCAAGTGGTCCAAACTCTTTGACGACATTTGCCAGCCAAATATCATCTTCTCATCCAGTCGCAGCTGCATCCGTGGCTCCTGAAATTCTTTTTCTAAACGCGATGACTGGCACAGTGCTGCGTCAAACACAAGTGCCATCTGTGATCACTCATCTTGAGTTTTCCCATTCCCTACTCTTTTCAGGTGCAACCGATGGCTTCATACGCGCGCATGATACTCGCACTGGCGTAACTCGTAATGGTGGTAGTGAAAGCGCAGTCAAAGCACATGCGAACGGCATCACAGGTCTACAGACAATCGGTAGCTTCGTGTTTACCATTGGACTAAGCATGAGGTTTATCTCTCTCTCATTCTGTGAACGTGTCTTATCATTGACTAGACAAGGCCGTCCATTTCCAGATCCTTTGGTCAAAGTTTATGACTTGCGTAATATGCGAGCACTCTCCCCAATCCCTTTCTCCTCTGGCCCTGCCTTTATCAGCGTAATACCCAAGCGTTCCTCAAGTATCGCTGTTGCCTCAAACTTGGGCTTGATCAACATAGTCGACGTCAGTAATCCAAACTTACCCAGTGAATTCTACCAGGTGCATGGGGAGTCTAGTGGCAATCTAACAGCTGACTGAAAATACGCAGCTCAATTCATCGTCATATCTGACCTCCTTTGCCGTTTCACCTACTGCTACATATCTTGCTGCAGGCGATGCCGAGGGTGTTATTCATCTGAGCTGTCAAGGCAACGAAGAAGATTCTCTCCCGTTCAATGGTTTTGATGGTCAACCAGTCGAGTGGGCTGATGCACCTGCTGCATTACCCGATATCCATTGGACAAACTCAACGTAGGATTTTCTTTGACCATCCTTACGTTTACCAACCTTCACAGTCCGCTTAATATGATCGGCATGCCTCACTACAAAACACAACTGCTCTCTTCATGGACACATCAATTCATGTCAACACCTTTAAATTATCCACCACCCCCAAAGATCCCACCTCAGATTTTGAATAGCATGAAAGTCAACGACTCGGTTGCATATGCCGCGCTTCCCAAAGAACTGAAAGGAAAACGCAATATGGTCACTCTTGCTCCTCCAAAACGTAAGGGTCGTTTCCGAAGTGGAAAAGCGAATGTAGGGCCTGTTCTACTTTCCTGTGCCTTTTTATTGTCTACAGGATGAGCCCGAGACGCCTGTTTACGACGACACAACTGAGGAAGTACCAAAGATATATCGTCAAGTCGAGATCGAGTACTCCAAATTCGGCGTTGAAGACTTCGATTTTGGGCGAGTCTTACGTCTGTTCCCTTCCAATCAACACTGATCTACTATCCCAGCTTCTACAACAAAACTCCATATAGTGGCTTGGAGACCCACATTCTCAACTGTTATACAAATTCCATAATACAGATTCTACATTATAGTAACCCGATACGCACAGTGGCTAAGTCTCACATCAAAACCGACTGTCCTCGGGAATACTGCTTGTTATGCGAGCTCGGTTTTGTTGTGCGTATGCTGGAAGATGCTGATGGGAAAAATCTACAGACAAGTAATTTTTGCAAGACTGTAGGTGTCCTCGCACAAGGTATCTTGTCAACGTTCGAGCTCACCCATTATTGATGCCGCGTGCCTAGCTTCCAACGCCATCGATCTTATTGATTATGGCCAAGATGCTTCTGAGCTAGGATACGTTCATATCATCCAGTCGTTCCATCGGTTCCTCATCGACCACTTGTGCTCGGAGGGTGACGCATTCCCTGCTGCCAATCCTGTCGTTGTGAAGAAGCCAGAACCACGAGTCGAACCTCCTGCAGCGCCAATCACACAGTTGCTGGGGATTGACGCAAAGAATATCATTACTTGTCTTTATTGTAAAGCGACGCGAGAAAAGGATAACATGTCTCACATCGTTGACCTTGTCTACCCGCGGAAGGCGAGTAGCTTAATGGTTTACTGTTAGCGCTAATCTCATTGTAGGCTCTTTCCAATGAACCTGAGGTTCCGAGTGACCTTGCGTCTGTCCTGCAGAGCTCACTTATGCGACAAATAACCCACAAAGCAAGTTGTCAATCTTGCAAACGCTTCTCCACCTTTGCAAGTGGGCGATCTATTGCAACAAAGGACCTGCCACCCATTTTAGCGGTCAATGCTAACGTTTTCACCGAGGAGAATATGAAGTTTTGGCTTGACACCCGGAGCGGAACGTTCCTCAAACCAATGATCGAGCTACACGGACAAGTTGCTGGTGTTAATGATCCTGCGGCTGCTACATATGAGCTAAGGGTAAGCACACAAATGCACCGCATGCCTCCTTGAATGTTTCTCAGGCTGTCGTTGCGAACATTATAGAAAAGGGAGACTTGTCGCACCTCGTCGCTATCATTAAAGGTTTACGCATTTCAGTTTGAGGAGCCAATTCTGATCTTCTTGCGGAACAGTACCCGAGGCCGAGAAAGATGAGAACCCATGGTACCTATTCAACGATTTCTCAGTACGGAGTATCCCTGAGGAAGAAGCATTATCATTCCCAGCCGCGTGGAAGGTAATGTTACATTCTTATTTTGCAATGATCGCTGAAGTTGCTCAGGTACCAGCTATACTTCACTTCGAGAGAGTCGACGTGAGAGAAAATCTTGATTTCAGTGGGCTACCAAATGGAGACGACTATTCAATTCTCTACCGAGACACCTCGATTTCAAAGTCTGTTCACTGCTCCTTCCTTCTGCTTCGTTTTCTTTACCGTCTCCCAGAAATCGAGACACAAGACTAATCAAGCATGAGTGTCTTTCCTCCGAGGAACGGCCGACGCCAGGATCTGTGGTTGCTATCGATGCCGAGTTTGTGTCTATGCAGCAGGTGAACGTTTTTTCCCTTGCCAAGTGTTACCCTCAACAAGATATGTAGGAAGAGTCGGAATACCGTTCGGATGGTTCTCATAGAGTTCTCCGACCTGCTAGAATGAGCTTGGCACGGGTATCTGTCCTGCGCGGCTCCGGACCCAGATACGGCGTCCCGTTCATCGACGATCATATTCACACTAGCGAAGCAATCGTCGACTACTTGACGGAGTTTTCAGGTATCAGATGTACGTCTTTTCAAACACTCTGCATACCAGATTCTCATTGCAGTTTAGTCGGTGATCTGGACCCTGTGCGTTCTCCATATACCCTTACGCCTTTGAAAGTGGTATATAAGAAACTCCGCCTCCTAGTGGACAGTGGATGTATATTTATTGGCCATGGTTTGTCCAAAGACTTCCGCATCATCAGTGAGCTTCATTTTTATTTTTATCTTTCAAAGTACGACTCGAACATTTTCAGACATCTTTGTGCCACCGGACCAAGTAATAGATACGGTAGATGTTTATTTCCGCCCCGATCGCCAACGGCGGTTGTCTCTGCGATTCCTCGCATGGTTTATTTTACAGGAGGTCATCCAAACAGAGACTCACGACTCCATTGAGGATGCTCGTTGTGCTTTGGAGCTCTATAACGTACACCTCGACTTCCTGTCAGAGGGTACATTTGATCAAAAATTGGATGAGCTGTACAAGGCTGGAAAGCAGTTTGTACGTTACAAGATGAGACGCTTTCTGATGCGGTGCTGATACTTGTACAGAATTTCAAGCCACCTCCTTTGGCAGGTCAAACTACATCAATTTCTCAGCTCGACCGTGCAACGCCCCCGATCCCAGCATCGCAGTCACTTGAAAACAACTCTTCATTGGAACTGAGATTGGCCCACATGTACCCAAGCAGCCATTCCAATACACCAGTACCGTCACAGGTTTCCAACCCATTTTTACCTACTTTCAATTCGACTTGGGAAGAAACGGCATACCTGCCAGGGTTCCGGCCAGCACGATGAGGGCCAAGCACAAAGTTGTCAGCCCACGCGACGTGACGATGTATCGAGAGCCTATTTTGTAGCAATTGTGTGTAGGTGCAGATAATGTACAATTCTAGTTCCTGACCCACCGTTTCAAAATGCTTCCAGGCTTCCAGCATTCTTTCCCATACCATCTAGAGGATAGCCAACAGCATCGATCACGATCATCCAAAAGTTAAAACCACGTCTTCAACCACTTTGTCGCTATTTAACAATTTGTCCATAAACTCAGACTGAACTGCAGAACACTTTTACACGTTTAAAGTTGTCTGAGTGTCACCAGGTTCTGGAACCATGTGGCATGGAGCTTGGATGAAGGCGTGCACTGCATACCGCGATCAGAGAAGGATCAGATGATTACGGTAGGCGAAAACTTATAAAAGTTTTTTTTTTTTAAAGTTGCATTATCTAGGTGCATAAGTGATTCGACTAGATGGTATTCTTTCTTCTAACGTCCTATTCTGCCAGATTAGGGACCCTCACCTACTAGACACGGTGGCAAGAATGAATTATTGAGAGCTTCCGGCATCGCGTAAACAGAACTTACAGAGGCTTACAGGAGTCTATTACAATTTATCCTAGCTTCCGGCGTCGTTGAAATGCCGCAGTGCCAGCAACCTCACGCTGCCTGTTTCCTTTCATCTTCTATGAGCAACCACAAGACCTACCTAGGATTACTGGACGAACGTGCAAAGCTGCACCCCGACAGACCATTAGTTTGGATTCCGCAAAACGTCGAGTCTGAAAAGCCTGTCAGCAAGTGGACGCCTATAACTTTTGGTCAATTCCACAAGGAAACATGTCTCGCCAAGCAGTTCTATGCTACACAAGCTTTACACTTGGGCATCGATAGAGGTTCTGTAATCGGTCTCTGGTAATTGCTCATTCTTCTTCAAGAATTTACACGTTAATTTCGTCAAGGCTTTCTGGCAATGAGCATACCGATGTTATCCAGACATTCGGCGTCTCAGCAGCGGGATTCGTTCCCCAGCTATTCAGCCTGTATTATTCGCACACTCCGGTGGTCTTTGAACTGCTTATTAAATCGGGAGCAAAGGCCTTGGTCATCAACACGCAAACATCAAGAATGCCTGACCTTTCTGGATGTCCGGTTAAGGTCATAGATATTGCCAAAATTGTGTTTGAAACGGCTTTTGTGGAGTTGGGGGCCCTTGAGGAACGAGCATACTCTGAAGTCGAGAATGATGTCGCGATCATACTGCACTCATCCGGCTCTACTGCCGGAGTCCCCAAACTCATCCCCTGGACTAACGCCTGGATTACGGCGTCTGGGAGGCGTCTAGACCTCTGGTTCGGCGGAGACAATGAGGTTATCCCCAAGATGGGCAACTTCAATCATGGCGCAGCCATGCTCCGTACGTATGCTCCGTTTCCTTGGAGGGCGGATCCTCATTGTTTCAGAAATACTTGGTTGTGTCCATTTTGGTGCTACCATGTTGATACCTTCTTCGTTAGCCTTTTCGACGGATGAGTTGTTGAATATGATCCACTTTTGTGGCCTTACAAGCTTGATACAACTCACGCCATTGATGATACCTCATCTAGAGAGGGCTCGCGGCGACTCCACGGTCCTTTTGGCACTGAAATCTCTGCGCTCCGTTTGCTATGGAGGTATGCCTCTTCGAACAGAGTTTGAGACATGGAGTCAAAATGCCGGCCTATATTTAACGGTATGTAGACCTGAGATTGCTCACCCTTCGCTGACATTTACTAGACTGTGTTCGCTAGTACAGAATGCGGTTGGTTGAATTACCGTTTCTTTTCAGGGACTGATCAATCCGCTAGGTGTTTTGATGCGGTCTTATCCGCCCACTCGCCCATCCCTAATGAAGCCTGTGCATGGATTATCATACAAGCTGTTGCCTTTGGAGGGGCAAGCGGAAAACCAAGTCGAGTTGGTTGAGCTTGTACTTTTATCAGATTCGCCAGGACGCCCGCACTCTAGTCTGCTTTCGGCAGATGGCAACTTCTATACAGGGGACCTTTTTGAGCCCGTCGAGGATGGGCACTATTTGTTCAAGGGCCGCAAGAATGACTGGATAAAGACAGGATTGGGCCTTATCTGTGATACAAAGTGAGCAAGGTCCATTTCCGGCGTCGATTGACAAATGCTTCAGATCCATCGAAGACGCTATTAAGGAAACGTGTAAAGACATTGTTTTTGAGTGCGTAGTCGTGGGCACGAATCGCCGTTGTCCGGGGCTTTTACTGGAACCGTTGAAAGAGGTTGGAAGAGAAGCTATTCCTCAGACGATCGTTGAGCGTCTTGCTACCTTCAACAAAAGCCGGTTTCCGCATGAACGTCTAGACGACCCTCGACTGGTGCTGGTGGTAGAGCGTGGTGTTCTGCCACGTACAGCGGTAAGTACTATCCGGGTCCCCAGGCGTCTACTGAGTTTTTGCAGGCCAAAGGGAACATACGACGCCAAGTAGCGGAAGAGATATTCTTGAAGGAACTAGATGAGATGTACAGAGTTACTGCGCCCGCCCGGATTCAGCTTTATTGAACGGTAGCATAACACTTGTAGTATTGCTGTCAAGTATCTCACAAATCAAAGTCATCGTCAAAATCCGTCCGCCGCTGATACTGGAAAGTGCTTGGGTGACGCTGAAGGATGGACAGCAGAATGACATACGACAATAGTGGGCTTGCTGGTCACTTTCTGACCCTGCCGTGCATCTTCCATTTGGTCGAGCAAGTCAATAAGTTGTTGCTCGCTGACTCTGCCACGTAGTTGGCCTGACTGGGCCATTCTCACTAGCAGAGATTCGATCTGTGTTGACCTCTCGGGGCTGACGAGAGATATCCTGGATCCTGTTAGCTTGGAACTGTATTCAACCAGCTTTTCTACCGCGATACTGTATTGCATGAGTTGACTCATAGAAGATTCTGCAGAACGTACATCGTTCTCGGGCGGCGGTGTCAAGGACTGTAGCCATGAGATCCCGTCTCATTTGTTCCTCCTGGGCTCGCTTTGCGGCTTCTGCTTGCTGGGATTCAGCATCTTGAGGGAGCTGGCTAGTTTTTTCCATCAAAGACTAAAATGGTAGTCGGAGTCAGGTGGTCGACGCGACTTGTGAGCAAGCACCATTACTTATGATACGAAATCTGCGCTCTACGCTTATCGCCCTCGTTTTCATTACGCTCGCCGTTCTTTATTTTACTCGGAAACGGAACGAAATTCGCATAGAAGGACGATGGAAGTCTGTACGACAGTCGCTGGGCCTGCCACCCTTACCAGACAGAATATCACCTGCAGTAAAATCACATACATCGCCCGAGACAACAAAGACAGCACCGTTGTTCTTCAGCGACTACAACGAGCCAAGCGTTAGCTATGCAGAGATGTTGGACTCATTTCACGCGATCACACTGTTAGAAAAAGAGCTGGCAAAGAAACGGCGTATTGAACACTAGAGATATACTACATCTGAATAATAAGTAGTCAGTACTAGTTGGACACTTGGAATGCAAGCCCAGAATCAGACATCCAAAGGAAGGACCTCGTATGCCCTCACCACGCCGACCCCCGCTTCCCGCCAGCGCACCATGAGGCGGCCCACACTCACCGCTGCGATTGGGTTCTGCAGCGTACAGAGGGGGAATGTAAACGTTCCGCATTGGGGGAGTACTAACTGGACGCTCGAGTGGAAACTGCGAATGTAACGGAAGCATTTCATCCTTTGGGCTTGCAGAACATTGAAGGAATTGAAAGCTACTCACTGTGGAGGTGGTTAGCACAATCGAATACAAGATGGAGAAGAAAGATCAGACGAAATGGCGCTGGCAAGCACACTGTGCACTCGAGGTGCGAGTCCGTTGCGAACAGACAGCTCTACTCCTCGTCATGGTCGTATAGGACGGGGAAGAGAATAAAGTCATCATAGGAGAAATATGGAATTCGACTTACCATCGACGACGTTGTGGTTCAAGAGCACATTGAAAATTTTCAGTCACGCGCACTTTTTTTATAGTCCGATTTATTTGCCCTTGTTGTGGTGCCAAACAGATACCATATCGTCACGAAACTTCACTCTCTGATAGGTTGGATAGTATCCGTAACCAAGGTCCTGAGGTCTGTTTTAAGCTCGTACGTTATCTTCTTCATAGTCCACGATCTGGTCCACGATCTCGACCAGTGATAAAGACAACGAATCACCTCGTATATATAAGTTTGATTGCTACATTTTGATTTTCACTCCAAAGGCAAATAATCAGCTAGGGCCGGTTTTGACCGGCACTGCCCGCTACCACAGTGCCACTTAAAACCCTTTATAAATCCAAACCTCAAAATAGGTCATACACATTGCCTAACAAAAACTGTCGCGATCATCTATTGTCTGTTTTCAAGAGACTATAAAATAGGGTGCTCTAAATACCCCTACCATAAAGGTAGCGGGAACATAACGCGAAGGAAGAACAAAGGCTGATGAGACCATCGGACCGACATCCTGTTGACGCTACAAACAAAGGTGCACAGCTTTGAGACCAAAATTCTGATTTACCGCCAAACCTTAAAATAGGGCGCTCCAAAAACCCCCTACCTAAAGGTAGCGGGAATTGCAATAAATACATAGTACAACGTTCACAATATACATATACATAGAATAAGGAAAAAGGAAAAAAAAAACGGCTCATGCACTACAAAAGCACAAAGCACCAGTATCTATAGGTTTTTAGTATAATCCTCGGCGAGCAAAGCGCTGCCCGGAGTTTCTACATCTATGTCGTTTTCGAAGAAGAGAAAAGAAGCATAAATAGAAATAACAGACAAGCATTCAAGACCGGGAAACTTGTAGACCGTCCAAAGATCGGGATGGCACGATCCGAATACTATCCAAGCTGCCCGAGTTCCATCCATCGGAAGATGAGGCCGAAATCGTCCTCAGACAGTCAATGGTATGTGTACTTCGAAGCTGAGAAGACGGACTGTCGTTGGAAGAAGGAACGTCGAGACTTGCAGTTGGCAGAGGAGCTTTGATGACAATCGGTTCAGTCCTACGCGCAAGCTTGAAGTGCTGCTTGACATTGAAGTTTCCAATGCCCTTGCGACGCCGTCTTCGGAAAGGATTATCGACTGGCGGCGACTTTGCCCACGCCTCGCGGATGAACTCTTCCGTTCTGATGTCAGAGATCACAGTGGGTAACGACCTGTGTCTGTTTTCTTTGCCAACGACGCGAGCTGGTCGAGCTCTGGATGCGGTAGATTGGATGTCGGCAACGAGCTGCAGAAAAGGCATTCTGGGAATGAAAACGGCGGCGTCTTTGTTGAGCTTTCGAGGCGACAGGGCCAAAACCTTGAGCCTAGGCTGTTGGGAAGGAGGTTCTAACTCGACGAGTGTCGTATCCGAGATATCCGCTTCAGCATCATCCTCGCTATACGATTCCTCGCCGAGAACGGAGGTTGAGAAGCTGGCCCCGTAACTGCTGACCTCAGCCACAGAAGTAACCCAACTCTGATCATCCTCGTCTGCACCACCAACACAGGTTCCATCCATGCACTCGACGACATCCATAAACAACAATTCTGGTGCCCGGGAAGTGCTGTCGTCTCGGATGAGAGAGGGTGAGGTCGTGTCGGCCTCTGGAGCGCCAGACAAACTACCAAACTGTAGGTGCGTTATGATCAGGAAAGGACAATTAAGACGATGACTTACCAGTCTTAAACCCCTCATCAGGCAGACCAACAAGGCCAATACAGTACTACAGATCATGTATAGTACCACCACCAATCCACGACGAAGAAGAATCAGAGGAATCTGCTCAAATCCTTCAGGATCCAAGGCCCGAGGTGATGATTCCTCGCCGGAGTCATGAACTACTCCGTGTTTCTCTGGAGGGTCGTTCAGAAGCAGGTTGGCGTTCTGGAACCAGAGAAAATGTTATGAGCAGAAAGCGATAGTGGGGATAGCATACCTGTAGATCCGAGAAAAGATTGTCCCCAAAGTCGAGCCGAGGCGTAGGAATCTCCACACAGAGGTGGTAAGCCTGCCCTGGTAGCTCTTGTAATATACAACTAGAATCAAGTGGCTCATCTACTAAGAACAGGTCTCCAAGGTCGAGAGACGGTGTCGGAATGTCTACGTAGATACAATGAGGGTCTTGACTAGGCATATCCTCTGGCGTCAAGAAGGTGAGCCATCGAATGAGAAGGAGTGGATCCAGGCCGAATAGAGATTCAATGTCACCAGCTGGACTCGCAACAAGAGCTGATGGCGTGTCACCGGACTCGCATTCAAAAGAAGTGCAAGTGTCCGAGGCCCATAATCCGAGCTGCGAGATCTCTGAGCAATCTGTACCAGGATTGAACCAAACCGATGGTGTCACTTGCTGGAGTGACCAAGCAACACCGTAGAACCGTGGGCCAACGTGCCGAAAGGCGTTGGGAGTGTGTCTGAAGATCTCCGTAGCCTTGATGCTGGACGAAAGATCCTTGACATCGACACAGACTCCATCTGCGGACTGTGAAGTCGTGTCTAACATAGGCGAGTCGCCGGAAGATGGACGCAAGTTGGTGGAGTCAACATTCTCCTTGACTTTGGAAGTGATACCCTACCAATCGAAAGTTAAAAGAAAAACAAGGCAAGGAAGGTAACATACCGCATCAGGATGAACGATGCTCGCATCGACAGTGAACGTATCGCCGGTGTGACGCATCTAAAGAAGGAGTCAGTGGTAATTAATACAGTAAGGATTAAGACTCGCCTTGACCTGCGACAACGGCGATGAGAACCACGCAATGGATGGGCCGTGGTCACGATATATAGTTGCACCGACAGCCAGTGCGAGACCAGCTGCCAGCACATTGAACGAGACTTGAGAGTTTCTAAGCGCAAAAGACATTGTTAATCAACTGAAGGGATGCGTGATTCAGGCCCAGTACTTATAAGTCTCGCTGGTGGCTGACATTGGGCTGACAGTCCAAAAATGGGCGATCGTCATCCACCACTGACGTAGAGACAATATGTGACTTCATGAGTTCAGATTCAGAGAGTCATCGTGTTCTCGCATGCTGCGAATTCCAGAAGCAAGGTCAAGTCAGAAGGAAAGTGTCGCGTCAACAGAGAACAACATCGCGCACACGTGGCATCAAGGTGGCATACCTACAGTCATCGCGTCTAAAGTGATGCCATAGCCAACCTGATGCTCACCAACATAGATGCAAAGAGAGCAACATTCAATCCAGACACATAATCGTTCGCCCTGAGGAAGTTACGACGTCGATCATCGACCGGGAGTCCTAGCCCATGCGTCGTCTCTGCCTCCGACTCCTTAGTAATAGATGCAATGATCTTCTGCGTTCGCACTGCCGCCCGAGTTTCGTCCTCCTTGCCCGCACGCGTCCTGTGGCCATCATTCTTCATTTCGGTCCGATACACCGGTTCTCATCATGTCTGAACGTGCCATCGCCGTCTACTGTGGCTCGTCTATCGGTAAAGAAAAAGCATATGCAATTGCTGCGCGCTGTGTGTCACTCTCGCTCAAACCTACAGCCTTGTAAGTTGAACCTGCCCAGCCTTAGGTCAAGCCTTGGTCAAGAGCGATTATCGTTTGATCTACGGTGGTGGGGGCGGCGGAATCATGGGCGCAGTAGCTTCAGCTGTACTTGAAGCTGGTGGTAAGATTACCGGTGTCGTACCGTACGCTATGGTCGCAGCCGGTGGCGAAACCGACAAGATTGTATCTCGCGCTCCTCTCGTCCTACCAGCTAACAATGAGCAGGTAAAATTGCTTCGCTGCTTCACTCTCATTTATTGACGTTCCTCAGTGTGAATCAGTATGCTGCACCGCTGTTTACACAGTCCAATATTGATGGGATCCTAGATCGTTGTAAATTCAATGCACGAACGTAAGGTCGAAATGGCCAAGCGCTCCTGTGGTTTCATCGGTCTTCCGGGCGGCTTTGGAACTTTCGAGGAGGTTCGCGAGCAGATTTGATTACAGAGGTGCATGTAATAATTCTGCTGCAGGTACTGGAAGTGACGACTTGGACTCAGCTAGGCATCCATGTAAAACGTGTGGCAAGTTTCACCATGGTCTCAAACAAAATCTTATGGTTTCTCTTAGCGGTCGTGGTACTCAATGTATCAGGCTTCTACAACCCTCTTCGTGATCTTATTCACAGCGGAATACGTGCTGGATTTATCCAGCCACAAAACGAAAATTTAATTGTTTTTGTGGATGGGCCATCCTCATATGACGAGCGCGAGCTGTTTGATTGGGGAGCGGCCGGAATCAAAGCTATCGAGGGCTGGCATGCCGGAACGGCTGTACCATTATACGATTGGTCAGTGAGGATGGGCGGGAAGACGGGGGATCCAGAGGAGGCTGCATAACAGACAACATGTCCCTAGATCGAAGACCCTCATCCACGCGTTCGAATAGTTAGAGCAGTGTTTCCACTGTCTGAATGCGTTCAGTCCATGAATCTATGGTAACAACATGCGTAGAATATGCGATAAAACTAGTGGAGACGTTCAACGTTACTCTTCTTCTGCTTGTTGCTTCTGCTTCTTCCATGCGACAAAGTCATCCAGAATAATTGGCCAGGCCTGATTAGATGAGAGGGGTCTTGACAGAAGGAATCACACCTACAGCATCAGCTTCATAATCTTGTAGAGAGGGTTTTATAGTTTTGCAAAACTCGAGCATCTAGTGTATGATGAGATGAGATGGCAGATACAATTGCGGTAATCCGCACCATGCTCCATAAGTCTTTGTTCGCAGCTCTGTATGTATTTGCCTTCTCCTGTATAGACCCTTAGACACGCACACACGGTAATGAAAACGTACGGCAAGGAACTCGAGCACGTCAGACACGATGGGATATTGGGGAACGAGTAGCACGGACCAGAACGCCACTGCCGTCTGAGCATGTGTTTTCAGTTCGGAGTAAAGAAGGGCAAAGCCAACACACCTCCATCTCGATATTTTTCGATTGTCTAAGCGGTGGCATCGAAAACGCATCAGAAGGGCAACGAAAGACTCACGGTGGCTTGGCAAGGACAAAACAATAAGAATACAGTTTTTGAAATGCCGCATCCCTGTCATTAGCATAGCGCCAGTATGCTGTCCTGTCATATGGCTCCTCTTTCTTCGACGGTGCAGTTTGATTGTTTGATGAGGGCTTTCGCAACACCAGAAGATCTTCGAGGTCGATGAGCATGGTGGAAAGAGTAGGCAGTGAAGAGATCCTAGTGGCGAATCAGTGTTGAATACACGTGGAATTGAAGACGCACTTCAACGACGCTGTGCCCTTGAGCCACTCATCTTTCGTGAGCTTCAACATTTCCTGTGCGTCTAACTGCCAAGAGAGAATCATAGGGAGCGCGCCGTCCAAAGGAAGTTTTGCATCGGTGAATAACTTTTCGAATCCTTCAGCTCCAATCACATCTGGTTCATCTTGATCTGCATATGTGGTGAATAGAGACTCTGACCGAGCCGGGGTGTAAGGCTCCAATTTCACAGTCTTCGTAGGTTTCTGAGACACAGATTTTGCGGATGCTGCCTGCCAGACATATAGGTGAGTGAGAGGTTGAGCATACAATGCTCACATTAGCTTTACTGTTAGTCACGGGCTCGTCGTCACTATATAGGTGGGCATTGTTAGAAAAGCAGCAAAGAGAAAAGAGCCAGGGCATGTGAGTGCGGCCGCAGCGGCCGAGGGCGTTTCAAAGCAATGAATTGCTGATCTGCACAAATTCACTCACAGGGCGGTGGACGACTTTGGTCTAATCAGCCACGTGTGCAAAATGCCAAAAACGAAAACCTTACATCATTGGCGCTACTTGATTGCAGAGCAACAGACGACAAGTGAGGCGATGTGGTAGTAAAGGAAAGAATGCAGGAGTCGGCAGTAGAAAATTTCCAACCAAGTCAGTCAGAGTGACTCGGATACAAGATCAAAACTTACGTAGGTTTCTTCGACGCCGCCTTCGCTTTCTTAGATACAGGGGCTTGCTACAGAAGAGAATTAGCAATGAGAGAACACTGAGCTCAGCAAACTCGCCTCTTGTTCATCTTCGCTGCGGAGCAGGGTCAGTTGGCGTATCAGTGAGATCGGCACATACTCGACGGATTTCTTCTTGGTCATCTTCCTCGTCGCGGCCTTTTTGATAGGCTGCTTCTTCGCCGTAGTCTCTTTTGATTTCGCAGTCGTGTTTCGCGTTGAAGCGCGGGTGGTCCGCGTAGAGGTGGTTGCTTCAGTGGTAGCTTCATCTGCGGCTTCGGCGCGTCTTCTCTGGCATCAGAAGTCAGGACATGCATAGGTGCCCAAAGGCCGAGCCTGAAATACCTTGGGTGGCATGATAGGCTATCAATTGGGGAACAGGAAAACAAGTTTGCAGTCAAGACTGATTTTTGTTGTCACGCCGCGTCACGGATCAAGATAATGCGTGACCGCAACGCGTCTACGCGCTCGATCACCCACAAGAATTTTGTAAAACTAGAATCCGTTCAGCCTGGACCGCCGAATGAAAATTTATGGTACTCGTAGATGGTACAACTATTATTACTTATCGTTGGACGCACGTTCAAGCATTCGAGCACACAACTGAATATGAGACGGGCAAGAGACGGTAGTGCTAAGTGCCCAGTGTGCCCAGGCCAGGCCTCATCAGCGCTCAGCATCATCCTATAGGCCTACTGACATAGCCTGTGACGAGAGCAAGGACGCTTCGTGATTGTATGGTTTCTGTAGACTTCAGGCTCTTCCGAGTTGCCGATTATCAATTGTTGGTTGCTACCAAATGCAAGTCATCATCATGATCAGTTGATTCTCGGAGCGCCCTAAGCTTGGCAGAAGATGCTTGTCCTTTGCTTATCCTGTTGGAAACTCACTCTAACTTGGACCGGAAATTTATTCTAGTCACTGACCAATATTAACAATCGAGTCAAAGCAGAGTCAGAGAGCTTGAGGACTTCCGCAACTTGCTGCAGCTCGTGGCAGCTCGCGGTATTCCATCAAGGTGTCGTGACCATCTATTTTTATGTCGCATCCCCAGTTGAAAGCCTTAAAAGGTTGCATCTGTGGTGAGTCTGGTAATTCCTTCTGATGATGTACTCAGGTTCGCAGTCTGAGCCCTCTTCTGGATATTCTTCAGAGGCAGACACGGAGCCGGGGCGCTCGAGGCGCTTCAATCTCAGCTTTTTGAAGAAAAAGAGGTCGAGATCCCGCGATGTCAAAGCTCCAAGCTCAGACTATTTGCCTTTGGACGTCCAGCAAACGCCTCCTCCTGTCCCACCGGTGCCAAACAACTCTTTAAATGAAGTAACTCCTTGGGATGCCTACCATCACACGCGTAAGGCGCACTCCTCTTCTGCTCATTGCTTGACGCATTTAGCAGCCTCGTCATCTTCGAGTTCAGACGAGTCTGGAGACTACATCGTGATTGCTGGAAGCTACAAACATCATGATGATCTTACCCCGACTGCGAACCGCATTCCTCGTGCTCCTGTTCGACGGGCATCTGATAATGATGCAAAAGTTATACTGCTTTCAAATTCACACAGAAGCGTACAATCTTACGAGGATCTTTCGCGCGTGGCTGCAATGGACCGTGTTCGCAGTCAATCCAGTCTTGGAATCCTACGACCCGCTACACAGATGGAGCATGCCAGAAGCCTGGACAGTATGGTATCCGATCAGCTTCAGTCTCAGCCTCTTTCTACAGCTGCTGTAGCAGCAGGTTCGACAGCTTTGGTCATGGCTGACCGTAGTTTAAACGACAGTCCAAGGGAAGACGCATCAAGTAACCTGCGCGGCGCTTGGAGTATCGTCAAAGAACAACCAAAACAATCAAGCACAGTAAAGATCCTAGAGAAGATAGGTAAGCTTGATTTTTTTTCTCCGGGACTCTCTGTTAAGCCGGAGTCAAAGGGGACCAGGTCACAGTGGGCCAACAAGACCTCGCTGAAGTTCAAGCTGTAATCGCAGCTGCTGGTGCTCCTCTTCAACAGATCGAGGGCGCCGTTGAAGGCTTCTTAGAAGGCAGCGAGGTGTTGATGAAGGCCTTGGATGATGTTGCAAAGTTACATCCCTTCATTGGTGGTATGTCACTTGCTTGGTCATTGACTGACGCTCAATTTATTCTAGTTGCTGTACTGGCTTTCAAGGTGACGGTTGTATGTTCCCCCCCTTTCTCCTCTCATTCCACCCCAGGCGGTATGGTCGCTCGAGATGAAACGTCGCCAGAATGACAAGCGTGTTCTGGCACTATACGGCGAGATGAAGGATATGATGAGTGTACTCGTGCAGTATGTGGAAATATTGTAGCTGAGTGATATTGATCTGATACCTGATAGACTCAAGAATGTCAAAGACCCTCAAGAGGTCGCACCAGATGGAACCACCATCAAAGGTCGCATGCAGGAACTTTCGCAAGCAACAGCCGATGATATCAAAGCCTGTGCTAATGCGTGTGATACTTACACGAAAAAGAAGCTGGTCGGTGAGTGGCATGGAACTGTGATCTGCGGTTGGTAACACTTCAATAGTCAAAGTTCTCAAGGGCCCCATATGGGAGGGTAAACTAGTCGGCTTTGCTGGTACCTTCACAAAGCGCCGATCTGAATTCGAATTCGCGCTTACCATTCACGCGGCAGTTGGAATTGATGTCGCCAACCAAACCCTTGGTAGCGTCGATAAGACAGTTCAGGAGATGAACGCCAAGATCGAAATGATGACACAGATGTTCCAAAAGCTAATGCTTCCTGAGCAAAAGGATATGGCAAAATTGATAGAACGGAAAGGTGGCGCAGAAGTCTGCATGAACAGTGACGAGATTCTTGCGCAGCTGAGTGGAAGTGACAGTGGCAAGACCGTTGCGATAACTGGCAAAGGCACCAACAAGTCCGTCGACATCGTCGATCTTCGACAAGACTTGCATACAGACCCAGACAAGGCTATGGAAAAGAATGCCACAGCATTCAATCGGAAATTCGAGGTTCAGAAGCAGCAGATTGTGTGAGTTCTCCATCACGACTTCGCTGCAAACGCTCAAGCATTCAAGGGATGAGGTATCGAAAGTCGTTCATCGAGAAGGAGATCGCATCATCAATGCCATCACTGGTGGGCCGCATGAAAGGATCATAGACCCGGTTTGTGCATGTCCTTGTGGTAATATCTAGCTGACAATGATTTCAGGATGTCCATAAAATATGGCAAGAAATGGTGGGTCAGATTAACGATACTTTACTTGTACCAACTAAGACTTGTCACAGGGCTGGAGAGGCAGTGTCAAAGTTCGCCACTTTGTTCTGACCTTGCGCGATTACTACCAAGAAAAATGGGACAAGGGCCAGGCATCTCATCAAAAACCGACATCCGATACTAGCGATGAATGGGCTTTATCCTACGTCAGTATCTTGAGAGTACAACCAATCAGTGAAGCTTTTGACGACAATGCTTCGGGCTACGTTTCTATTCAAGAAGCAAACGATTTTACGTCCTCGAGACCAATCGATTGGAGGTGGATGTCCTTCGGGTCACCAAACTTCCGTTCTAACGCTTTGCTAGTCTACCGCAATGGATTGCGTTTTGGTCGACAGGTGTGTCTTCAGATTTTCACTGTTTCTTCATCCTTATGACTAGGTTGGCATCAATCGATGACGGTGTATGTTGCAAAGATTAGAACTCTGATGAGCAAGATGTTTGCAGTATGTACTATCTTGGTTTTCAGATTTGTTTACAAGTTTCCTTTAACAGGTACTTCCCAAAGTTAAACAGATGAACCAGTCTTACGCGAATGAGTACCTGAACACCGTGTACACGGGTGTTATCACCCTATGCGATGGTGTGGTGGACTGCATAGTAAACGACGCTCTACAGGAGAAGTTCCAGAAATATGTTGATGATGAGGAAGCCAAACTGCAGAGACACCTAGACGCTGTGGACTATGACATCGACGCCGACCAGACACTGAGGCTCGTTACTGGAGAAGGTAGATTCGAGAAGGTAGCTTGTCTCATTGTAGTTCTTCAGAGCTGATCTCTCACTCAGTTTGTCCTACCATTGATTTACCTGCTGCTCAAACGGCACTTTGAAATTTTTAGAGTGGCAGAACGACACATCATTCATTCTGATGAACTTTATGACGCTGCAGATACCATGCAATGGGTATTCCGAGCAGCAAAAGACAGAGTGGAAACCTTGCAAAGCAAGTATCATGCCCGCTTCATTGACATCCGAGCTGAATCTTCTTCACAGTCATTTTCCAGCAGCAGAATCTGGATTTAAAACAACAATTCAAGACATTTGCTCATGGGCTGGTACGGTCTACCTGTGTTGTTGACTTTATCATTCAAAGACGTTTCAGTTTGACTACATAAATAATCCATCCGGTCGGTGGGATCCGAAAGTTGTGCAAGCTAGCGACCCTCCTGAATATGCCTACGATGAGAATCTAGAGCCCCAGGACGTCGATGTCAAGAAAGTGCTCAATTATCCTCGGGTGGAAGAGCTCAATGATTTTGCTGCATACCATGTCAAGCCAAAGCCAGTGCTTTTGCCATCCGCACGTTCATCATATAAAAAAATGCTCGGTCAATGGAATGGCTTTCATTATCAGACAGCTAGTTCCTTGTTCCCAACTGAAGGCATGATCTCGATGGAACTCATTGCCGATGGCCAAGGTCAGGATTTCAAAGCCTCCTCGCGGAGCAACGGTGTGGAATTCACAGTGACTGGAACCTGTTTACTATCGGAGACGTCAAACGCGATCAATTTTACCCTTACGATGACATTTTCACATCTTCACGTTTCACACAAACTGAAAGGTTCATGGAATCCAACCAGCGATGCCCTTACAGGAACATGGTGGGATATGAGGGAGACCAAACCTCGCAAAGGCGTTTTTATGTACAGACGGCTGGCTCCTGAAAACTTTTGTTTCTACCCAGCCCCGACCGTGCTCAAGAGCAATAAACCACAAGCACTATGGAAGTTTGCTCTTCGTGCTGTTTGTGATCAGATCCATAGACGTGATCTTACTTGGACGTTCTTCCGTGAACGTGGCATCAGACGGCGACGCTTCATCGAACTGTACATCCGCAAAACACGATTTGGGCGACCTCTTGATGAAGCGGAACTGGAGGAGCTGAGGAGGATACAGAAGTTGTTGACCAACGCGGATCACCTATTCTACATTTCGCTAGCTAACCAGGAGATCCGCAAGACTGTTGTTCATGCGTGAGTGTACACTGGTTATTGGTCTAGCGCTCTGACTGTGGCCAGCGAGAATTGCGAGGCCTGTGGAGGATCTATAGGCGGTTCTCGCCTCAGTTGCCTGACATGTCAGATGCAGGAGAAATTTGATACTATCGATTTCTGCGAGAATCAGGGATGCCTCTCTCAATCGGTCGTACGAGATCATCTACTGCAGCCTCACCTCCCATCTCACGATCTCGTCAAATTTAGACGAGTGGTGCATATCATGTACATTGGCAAGGCATACCGTGATGCAAAGGATGCGTTACAACGAGCTAGGGCTCTCTTTGCAGGCGCACCGATTACTGTGCATCAGCGGAAACATGTCGATGACGAAGATAGTGACGACAGCCATTCTGATCCATCTTCAGGCTGCAATACACCGAACACGATACGCCTGACATGCTCTGGGTGCTCACAAGAAGTGTCTCAGCCCTGTTGGTATTGCGTACACTGTTCCAGTTCGTATCTCAATGATCCATGCGAGAACAATGCTGATTGTCCTCAGATACGACCTTCATTTGCTTCCCATGTGAAGCAAAGAAAATTCGAATTCCAGGTCATAGCATTGATGTGCATGATATAGTTCGGTGTCAAGAAGTCGTAGAAGAGACGAAACTTACGGTTGAGGGCCGGTTGATCAGCATGGAGGAGAGACTGGAGCGGTTTGAGAATACAGTAAACGATCGATTGCATAGGATGGAGAAGCTACTCGAGAGAAACTCTCAGGAACTTCAGACTTGGATATCTCAACTCTCTCAAGCTTTAGCATTAGTACACAAGTAAGTAGTGTACTTGATACCCATCTAACATCTAACCCTGAGGCTGTCTTTCAAGTGTCTGGCTAGTGGTATGAGAGTTGCAGGCTGTGCAATTGTTTGCGTTTATGTTTCTTCGCCTCCAACACCATGTCAGCGCGTTCACAAGATCTCTAAGTTCTTTGCCTGTCCCTCCGAGTTTGCCCGTTATTCAAACATCAAGCGACACGAGAAATGCACGGGAATGGATCGCGTTTTTTCGCCAGCGTGAGATTCCCAAAGACTTGGTAGAACTGAGCTTTGCAAGGAGTTCTGGTCCCGGCGGACAGGTTACAGGTCCTATACAATCCAAGTTTTCTGATAAATAGACAGAACGTCAACAAAGTCAATACGAAAGCTTCCGTACGATGTCCTGTGGATTCCGCGTGGATTCCTTTGTGGGCTCGGGAGGCCATCAAAAAGTCCGTGAGTGCCTCTTAAAATCCTGCTCTCTTCTGCTGAGATGCAGCCATACTTCGTTGCTTCTACCAACACAATTCTCATCACGTCGTCGGCACATCGTTCCCAGTCCCAGAATGTCGCGGAGTGTTTGTCCAAGGTAACGGTGGGTCCATCATTGTGCTGCCCAGTTAATGTTGGCTAGCTTCACAATCTTGTGCTCACGTCGGCCATGGCACAAATCAAGAATGAAACTCCCGAGACTCAGAAGGCACACGTAGCCTCATTGGAGAAATTAGCAAAGGAGAGGAACAGACGAATGAAAGATGCCCGCAGTGCCATCAAGAAAGCCAGGAAAGGCTCTGGAAGAGGTTGGGATTGACGACACCATCATGATCATCCAACTGTCTCATGTAGTTCTTTGGCAGTCTCTGGCAGCCTGATTCTAACGTATAGAGTTGGAATTCTTCTGCGGAATCTCCTCTACTGATGCCAGACCCTCTGTTCCGCCACTGAGGCTCCTCTTGTTCGGGCATTTTTACTGATGCTTCAGACGCTTAGATAACTTTCTGTTCTGTACGTACCCACTGTTGTGGATGCATTAATCATACATTATCGATTCCGTATCAAGCGACTACTTAAAAAGTACTGTACTCATCTAATAACACAGAGCACGAAATCTGTTCAATGATCTTTGGAAGATGCAATTCAACCTCCCCCAAACACCTTCTGAGTGTACTGTTAGCATGGGCATTCTACCATAAATGATATTTACCTGGTTTTACAGGTTTGAACCATATTCCAGATGGCATCTTGAGTTCCCCCAAGGAGATTGGAGGCTCTTCAGAGACACCCTCCATTATTTAAACACTTGTCCGAGTTGTTCCTAGACCTGTGATAAGACCGATTGGCACTTGCATACTCATGCCTGTACCCAGTCTTGCTATATTTAGGTCATCGGAATCACAGTCCGACCACAAGGTTCGTATGTTGAATGTAAGGAGCTCAGGGGTACCAAGCCCAGCAGCATAGTTGATTTTGGTGGATGGTGGTTCCAGAAAGAATGTAGATTTGTCTGCGGCCTCAGTTTTAGGCTCTCTTCGAAGCATGATGATGGGGTGACGAGGTGATGGTGGGAATATATTAATGCACCATCTTGCAAGGTTGATGGGAACATTTGTGGGGAACAACAGTGGATGATGATGAAAAATAATTTCGTATGGCTGGTGGTAATGTTCTTGACTTCTAGTATTCGTTTGAGTTATGCTACCAGAAGGTGCCTTGGCAATGACAAATCCACGCTGTGATGAGCGTGTGGTAGTGTGCTTATGGATCATTTCATCTGCCAGAACGAAGTAAGGGTATGTTTGCGTGTACTGAGCCGTTGCATCAGGCACAATTTCAATCACAGTGGAATGGGGAACAAATTTGTCGGAGGCTATGTTGGAGAATCTGGTGTTGGAGGAAGAGTTCGATTCAGTGATGATCACTCAGAATCAACTGATATCTCATCGCGGGAGATGCGACAAATCTATAGGGGCTGTTGAGTTCACTGACAGACACGCTACCGCTTACTTTTAATTGTCCCAATGTATGTAATCATTTGACTGGCAGTTTCTGAAGGCGGGCTCGGCGAGCTGTAAATGTTGCAGCGGTTGATGATATACATTCTCGGAGTCGGAGATTCTCAGATGCGGATTGGGGATACAGAGGAGGATGTTCGATCTCGTTTATCATCTCAAAATCAAGAACTAGCTCCCGTTTGTCTTCACGAACGGACGGGCCCGGTGGGTCTGGTTCTGCCAAGGGGTTCAATGTGTGCTTCCTGTGGTGGCCCAGGATTTTGAAACCCTCAACATTTGTCTGCTGGCCTGGGTTTTCATTGCCATCATTGTTGACAATCACATCCGATAAGTCGGTGTCACTGTGAGGGGGCAGATGAGGGGAGTTGCTCAAGAGTTCCTGTTCCGCTTCAGGAGGTTGAGAGAAATTCAATGCGAGAATTGGTGCAGAGGGTCCTGAGAAAATTTCTAGTCTATACCAGACTATATGTTCAGCAATAAAAGTACGCACCAGCACTGAGATCAGTTTCAGTTAAAATCGTGACTGTAAAGGGTCGAAAGGTGTCTTTTAGGAAAGAGCGTAGGGATAGAGGCACATGAGGTGCAGTTGTTTGAACGATTAAAGATTCTGTGTTTTCAGGTTCTGTGTTATCAAGCCACTGTGCATTGATGGCCGGCCGAGCAAAAACAGTTTCGAATGGGAGGAGACATTTAAATGCTCGATCTAGTGAGGCTGCCTGCTGATGCAGAATAGCGCCCACTCTGAGCGGCAGTCTGATGAAGCGTTCGGTGGATATGCACTCGGATGTTGGACTAAATTCTGAGCCGTTAGGATTATCGTCTGTTCCGCCAGGGGCGATTTCTGGCAAAGTGAAAGGAGAATCTGGGTCGTCTGGTTCGCGGAGTAAGGAACTTGAGCGAGGACGCTGCCAGTGAAGCACCATAACCAAGTTGACCAAAGTCAGCGTCAAACTTGAAAGCTTGACCCCCTGTGGCTGTGCAGTGCATCATAGATCGGGAAGAGTTCGATTGCTGACATGTGACAAAGTGTGACTGGTCGCGTTCATGGACAAACGAAAGCCCATTGGACCGCAATCGCCCAGATGGCGACCGAAAGACGACCCCGACACAATTGAAGTACCCGGATTGGACACGACAGCGTCGATTCATGATCAGATAGACCAGATAGAGCAGCTCATCACCATCAAACTGCAGGTACACTCGACTTGCTTCTCAATTGTACGTTAAACAGCCTTAGAACATCGACGAAAACATGGCCAAGGTGCATCACATACTCTCCTCGAGAATTTTGCCCGCTGTGAAGCGATACGCCGTTGGAACTCAGCCAGTCAGGGAAGCAGCAAGTGTAAGCGAACAATCTCCTTGGCTGTCACTGCAGCTTGAATACTTTCCAGTTCTGGACATCTTTCTACGAGCAGGCTGCTCAGATTCGTATCCCAACATATGATGACTACTCCACGGTCAACGAGCAGTCTTCACAAGCCGAGGTTTCAGAGGCGAACACTGAACGTCCTCTTGAACAAAGCTCAGTGCTTTCAGAGACTTCGTTTGCACCAAGCCAGGCCGCTTTTTCTTCAACACCTGCTACACATAGCGTCCTTCAACAACCTACCATTCACAATGAAGGTTCAGAGCGTTCTTCCTGGACAGCTTCCATGGAATCCCCACTTGTGCGGCTTGATAGAGAGATACAGAGCCTTTCGCATGAAGACGACAGCCTGATTTCCGATGAGACGATGCTCTCAGAAACACCATCTCATAGTCGTAGCAAAGGCAAGGGTAAAGATCAAGCTTTGTTGCGGACTATTCTCAAACAAAATCTTTACTCTGGAGACGATCCATCTCTTCCTAGCCCATCTTTCCACAACTCGCCTCTCAAACCAAAAGGCATTCTCAAGACACCTATCCCCAAGCACTTGAACCCTTACATAGCGCCCAATGCTGACCCTGCAAACTGGAGTGGCGTCGTCGACTTGAGGGATCCGTCTACGTCCATGACACCCAGACGTTTTGCTCAGCCTACGTCTCGGAAAAAGACTGAGACCCCTGCTCACGACGACTCGGACGACTCTTGGGAAGGCGACCTTCCTCCTGGGATGTCGCCACCTGTACTCATGTCGCCTGCTCGACCGCCAAGATCTTCTGCTGAGTTAGGTCTTTTGAAGCTGGGACAAACACCATCCAAAGAAGCTGCTGCGAGGATATCCAGGGATCTTGTCAAAAGCATTCAAAAAAGCGTTGGACGCCCTCCTTTCGGCTATGCACACAGTGCTGTCGAGTCGAGTATGAGCACTGTTCAAACACCACCTTCGCTGTCCCGCTATACACGCCAAAATTATGATAGCGAAACCACAGACCCTAGTTTTGACAGCGCGATGAGTCGTGTCGGGGCCGTTTTCTATCCCGCGTATGCAGAAGAGAGGATAACACCACAAGACTTCGACGAGTTCGGCGTGAATAGGAACGACGATGACGATGACTCTTTCATTGATGATGTTAACACAATGCATCCCTCAGCGGCCTTTCTTCTGGCGTCTGCATCGCAACATTCGGGTGACGATTCTTTTGATTCTTCAGATAGCGACGATGATGGTCCTGTCGCCTTCCAGCAGATGCATGAAGCCTTTGACGACGATGATAGTTTCGACAATAGTGTGTCGTATGATGATGAGCAGGGACCGATGCAAGATACCGACACGTTGTTTGGATTGCGACCGAATGAGCATCGCGACTCGGATGCACTGAGGTTCCATAATCTCAATGTATTTGATGACACGACGAGCATGTCAGCACAACTTGGACGTGTGGATAGCAGTCCAACACCAGCAAACTGGGACAGAAAGTAGACTATTATATCATATTGATGTGTACTGTCGTAGATGGAAACGAGTGATGACAGATTTATTTTGAGCGCTGCGCTCACTTGGGCAAATGCCTCCTCGCCCCCTCACGAACATAAGCACCTCAGGTCGCGAATCCGCAGGGGAATATCAGACACTAACTCCGCGGACACCTCGCACTCGCAGTGCATTCTCAGAATCCTTTACAGAGATCGAACTTGAGCGACTGGACGAAGAAGAGGAGGACGACAATGGAAACTCGTCAAGGTCGCCACTGCTGCCAACACATTCGAATTCAAATCTCAACCGACGGACCCGAGACAAGGCCTCGCAAATACGCCAAATGATGATTGACGCATACAATGACTGGCGGAAGGATCTGAAACTCGAAATCATCCTTGCTCGAATACCAATTCTCGTTGGAGGTTTCATTGCTGCCTTCATGATCTACCTCGTCTTTGTGACGTACGACAGTCCAGACTATTTGGACAAGTACTTTGAGCAGTTCTACAACAAATCAACCATTTCCTACGAGAATTACTCAAATTTCCCTCTCCATTCCAACGAATATCTCCTTGAGTGCTACAAGCTCGATCCAGTAACAACAAAGCCGTACAGTCGTGGTTACTGGTATATGGATCAGAATACCCTTGCGGATGTTGTACATGCTGATGAGAAGCCGGGCTATAAACCTACTCATCGCTATCAGCACGTTTGCAAGTCCAGCATAACGTATATGCTAGGTGGAGATGTAGGTTTACTGGCTGACTTGGCACTCATGGCCCAAGTAGCTGCTTTAGCGAGAGAAGTACGTGGCAAAGCTATCTTTCGTGCTTTATGCTAAACTGTTACAGCGGAGAAGATCGTTTTTTGTTGATGACACGTATTGGGATAGAGGGAAGTACGTGCACGTCTCAATCCTCTTCAGTCTATTCGTTAACTTCGTCTAAGATGGGCAGACTACTTTGTAGACGTTCACAAACTCCAGCAAGGGCCACAGCCAGGTTGCAAACCTCCACCACCAGAAGGTATTTACCACCTCTAGCTGCATTTGTCGATTTATGCACAACAGAACTTGTCGCATGTCCTCGGTTGGCGAGGTAAGGGAACCAATTGGAATACCGACCCTCTAACAACTCTGACAGACACTGGGTATGATCATAGATCCAAAATTCAACCCACTCACCTGTCACATACAGGTCATCAATTCACGAACAGCCAAGTTCCACCTTGGCACCTCATTCAAAGATTTCTACGGAAATCCGTATGTCACATTCAAAAGTATTCAGCTTAGGATCTAATTCTAAACTCGTCAAAGATATGCCCACAATCTCAACCGAGAAAAGCCAATCTTCAACTTTGCTGACTGGTCCCTCTCCCATACCATCCGCCCTAACAAAGAACTCTCCTACTTGATTCACTCAGCACGCACAGAACTCGTCAAAACATTCCCGCAATCTGACAGCAAACACCCTAAATCCTCATACACTGCCGTCCATATCCGACGCGGCGACCGCAAGGCAGTCTCAGGGGAGTTCCACGACGGCTATGTCCCAGTTACAAACTACGTTGACAGTGTAACATCAACCTGGAAACGAATCTTCCCCAATCCATCACCAGACATGGCGCTTCCTCGAGTATTCCTCGCCTCAGACTCACCTGGAGCGATACGCGAGTTCAAGCAAAAGTTTGGTCACACAACGCTATTTACTATCGGGGAGAGTTCCGACCCAAATCTGAAGGCTCTTGCTAGTCCACAGCCGTATGACCAGCAGGAATTCTGGAACCGCAGCCTTGAATATAGGGTTACGGCGACAAAAGGTATGATTGTGGATTTTGCCTTGTTGAGCGGGGCCTGGGCTGGAAAGAGAGATCCTATACCTGAGGTTGTTGTGTGTACTTTCAGGTGTGTGTTTATACTTTACTATTTTGCTCGTTTGAACCCTGAGTACTCAAGCTCTGCTGTGTGCAAACTTGCGGCGGTTGTGCTAGGCTGGGATCGAGCGTTTGGCGAGGTGAATCGGATAGGACGGACTGATACTAATGCCATGAGATGGATAGAGATAGATCTGAAGGGCTCTGCTATACCAGTCTGGGAACCTTATGAGCTATTCTAACCGAGGATTATTGTACTAATATTCCAAGGAGACGACGAATCTCGATCAATATTGAGGTCTTTGTGTTCCTTGTATGACGGGTCACTAACGAGGATTGCAATCCTGCTTCAGACTGTTAGCCAGCCAAACACTATCATCATCCTTGACGGATTCCAGAGTGGAGATAGTCAAGACTTGCTTCTTGCGCAGGACCCAGGTGCCAAAGAGTTATACAGACGCAGCATTGGCCGAGAAATAACACGATCTGACTGCTGCAAGTTGAGGACCAGCAAAAGGCAAAGGAAATGGGGAAGGCAAGGATGGCAGCATATGGAACCCAGCTGCGAGTTTCTGATAGCAAAGCAGGACTGTTATGGCCAGTGCTTGGGAATCGTCGTATGATCTGGGTGATGTCGTAGAGACGACTCCCAATTCTATCAAAATCGACTTGATCTGCGTTGATTATTGTCCAGGGATCTTGATGGATGCAGGCGCGTCAAATTGGAGTGCGGTAAGTGGTCTGGCATTGATTGACTCTTCTGTTTTTATCTCGACCTGCTTGTATCATTGTAACAATCAATTCCGCTTGGTGTACCGATTGTGGATTTTTTGCCAACCCATCTATGGTCTACTAACCTTCAGAGGTATTGATAACTTTAGTTTGGTTCATAATCTTCTACGGTGTCATAAAACTCTGACATGATCCTCTCCTGCGCGTCTCTCCCTTTCTCCGTCTGCAGGATTTGAGGACGTGCAACAAGCCAAAGACATTTCTTACCTCAGTGTCGCCTATTGCTCTCACGACAAGGTACTTCCTCCCGGTTAGAATCTCTTCACCAACGTGTCCGAGTGTTCCATCCTTGCTAGTCTTGAAAAAGTGCTGTTGTGAGCCAGTAACAAGACCTCCAGCCTCTTGAGCGATGAGGGCACCGGCGCAGACATCCCAGGGCCAACAACCGATTTCCCTAGAGACATTTGTCAAAGGCCAAATGATAAGGATTTGTTAATGAACTTACCAATAGATATCAAGACCGCCCTGCGCAACCATAGCAAAGTTGAGTGCAGCGCTGCCTAGGGACCGAATAGAATGGGCCATTCTACCGCCTTGAACGCCCTGGGAGGGATCTCCAGCGATACGATGGAAAGAGGTGGATCTGACGGAAAGGCTTTCATTGTTACGGTCACTGCCCCACTCTACCGCTGTGCGAGATTAGCTAGACAATCCGACTTGAAGGCAGAAAAGATATACCGATCTGAGCCTGGTTGAGACTAGGCAGAGGCTTTGGTGATTTTGCGAGTGGAAGCTTGAGAGGCGCTGATCCGTTGCGAGACAGGTAGGAACCTTTGCCTTTGATGGCGGTGTACTTACTGATTGTCAGTTTTGTGTCGATATTGAGCTGATACCTACTAGATGGTCGAGGAAAGGATTGTAAACAACGCCAAGGACTGGACTACGTTTGAAGATCAACCCAAGAGAAATGCAGACGTAGGGAAAGCCATGGACAAAGTTTGTAGTTCCATCTATAGGATCGACACAAAACGTCGGTTCGTCGGTCAACGGTGCCTGCGAACCAGCTGCGTAGGATTCTTCGCCGATGCTGCCAACGATTCGAAGGTTATTGAACAGAAATGAACACGCACAACTTGAATGCAGGATACTTGGCGCTAATTTCGTTCTTGACTAGCTCTTCGACACGAACGTCGTACTCTGTGACGAGGTCGACCGAGTTTTTCTTTTCGTTAACGTCTGAGCTTGCAGACTGAATTGCTTCAGAGCCCTCTAAGATGAGCTTTCCAGCCGTCTTTGCGAGTGAAACTGTAAAATCTAGGATTGCCTCCAAGTCCAAGTCTGAAGTCATCATGATATCGATCGGCCCGGCGTTCCGAATTAGTCAACCCGGTGTATAGCCAATCCTTCACAGCCAATCCTTCACAGCCCTGGGGATTTCCCTCAGCATCGATGCATCATCTCCAGTCTCCCATCAGCAAACGTCCGGATTGCTAACTGTGACCTTGTCAAGTTACAGTCAACCGACACGGTCAATCAAAAGTCAATGACTTGTGAATTGACTTTTGCTCACATTCGTTGACTGGACAACAATCGCAGCATTGAGTCCCGAGTAAGTCCCGGGTAGATACTAATAACGGTCACATGGTCACTCAATGGCCCAGAAATGCAAGGTTGTCAAGGGCTACCATTGTAACAAACTACGATTCGATCTTCGCATTCTCGGCGGAGGATGGTAAACGGGTGCTATGTCTGCAGCTTCAAGAACCACCGAATAATGCCAAACAAGTTGAAAGAACTACTTATAACTTGTTGATGGCGCCAATCTTAGACTGGACGTCGACGTTCCGACTTCGTACAAATACCTCCCATTCTCGAAAAGAAGTCATTTTTTTGGCTTGGCTCGGTGTCAGCCATGCAAACTACAACGCTAGCTTCTCCACCCATTACAGATACATGGGGTGCGATACACGTCTCTGTCTTCCTGGGTGCATTGTATGTTCAATCCCTCTCCTTGCTGTCGCAACGCGCGTCATGAACTTTATCTAGCCTTTATGGGATCGCTGCGTTGCAGACCTGGCTCTACTTCTTCTGGTACCCGAAAGACAGTTGGAAACTCAAGTCCATTGTAAGTTTTATTTTGATGATCGATGCCATTGCATTTTAACATAGAGTCATATAGGTCCTTCTCCTTCTGTAATCTGCATTCACTCTCTCAGGTTCATAACTCTCAAATACTTTCAGGGTTGCAGAAACGTTTCAGATCATCGTGGATTTCTGGGCGTCCTACACGATACTCATCGATCACTTTGGTGACTTTGCTGAACTAGAATCAATTCCCTGGTAAGTACGCCAAATCATCGATGCTTGACACTGTTTACTGGCACAGGCAATGCACAGTGCGTATAACCATGTCTTCCATATGTTCGCACTGACACAACTGCCCCGAAGGCGTGGGATTTTACGAGTGCAAGTCCTCGAAGCTCTTTCTTCTGTCTGCTCATACGCTCTAGTTCTTTCCAGCTCTTATATTCCAACTGTCAGCGAATTCTATATGCACTGGGTATACTTCCTTACATTTGAAGATATTTTGCCCAAGTCGTCTACAAGTGTCAGTATCTGGGTGACCACACTCTGACATTATTAATTTTTGTTAGTGGCCGGTGGGAGAGTAGTAAAAACCGCAGTCGGTTTCATCGTAGGACATACTTCGCCTGTTCCCTATAATCCTTCATCTTCATGTAGATCGTCCTTTCCCTTTTGTCATTCGGTATGTGTATCTCGAGACCCATATTATTCACCTATATCTAGGTGCCAGGTACTGCGATATGTAAGTTCTTTCCAATCTTCTGGCTCTTTGTTACTTATCATTTGAGGCTAGGGATAACTGTCATTGCGTCTGTTCATTCCGAACCTCTGTTGGACCTTTGGCAACTAATGATTTCTAGCGGGAAAGCAAAGTACTTTGCTGACATCGGTCTTCCTTATGACAGAGTGGGTTAGCACAGACACGACTCTCTTAACTTATGGTTTACTTGCAGAGAGTAACCGCGATACAGACCATATCCACTCTGGCGTGCGATGCACTTATTACGACCTGCCTATGCTTTACATTTGGGAAACGTAAAGCTGACTTAATGGGATATATGATCTCGTCAAGGTAAGCACCAAGTACCAAGCTTTCATCTGCTCAGTTAATGTAGGGCAAATAATGTGCTGCATACTTTGATCATCAATACAGTGAATAGAGGATTCTTGATCGCTGTTTGTGTAGCACTAAACCTTGGGCTTGTGAGCAAATGTCATGTTTTTTCTCTATTCGATTCATCGGTATAAGTTTCTCAGATTTCCTCATAAATTATACTACATCGTCGCTCAAGAGCTAGCTGGCAAACGTACGCCATCATTCCTTCATTATGGTTCATCTTTAAATGCTTTCCAGTGTACATGAACAATCTATTAGCGACGTAAGTTGATTCATCGCGATGTTGCCAGTGCTTCCTGATAGGACTCAAGTCTCAACTCGCGACAATATCTCCGCCGCATAGCTGATAACGCACAATCTGAATTCCATGCTTCAATTCCTATGACTACATGTCCGGGGCAGGATACTGGCAAAATTGTCTTTCAGAGAGGAGTGGTCTCAGATCAAAATACCACGTCTGATTTTGACGAGGCATACGTGAGGGGTCTGTCACAAGTCTAGCCAAGTTATTGAGAGCTGCAAATTGATAGAATATAGTGTACACATATAAATACAGAGAAAATAAAAAAAAGGCTTCTGTACTATACGAAATATCTATAATACGTTCGTATATAATCCCTGGTGAGTAAAACGCTGACCCAGATAATATAATATCTGTGGCAGAGAGATCGTCCATCGACTTTACCTGCGAGACCGAAAGGCGGGTCTTCGACGTGTGAAGCGGGCGGGAGAGCATCCATACTCTGAGAACTCTCGACGGTAGCATATGGAGCAAGAAATGAGTACTCCAGTACAGAGGACGAGTCGCATATCTGGGCAGCCCTGCTGGATGAAGGACTAGGAAGGCACATCTTCGGAAGCGACGTGAACATGAATAATCTTTTGGCTGCAGAGAAACGCAGAAACGCGTCCTCGTCGACAAGAGTACATACCGAAGACTCTAGAACCTGCTGAGTAATAGAAAGGACATCCTGAGGAGAGGTAACCGAGGCATCGGTGCACTGGGGCACTGTCGTATGAGCCAGAATTGCTACCAAACGACGACACCGAGTCGTATACATGCAGCTCGGCCACAGTATCCCACTTCATCTATCAACTCTGCAAGGGCATCCTCCGGGAACTCGGTAACAGCAACACCGACGCTCGCATCAAGATCACAAACTTGAGTACTGCAGCCCAGACCCGATTTCCCCGAACTGCGGGCAACACGTTAATCAAGTGAATCAGAATGAGGAGAAAGATACTCACTCTATACTAATAGGCTAAGCATATGTAACAGCCCATAAGCAACTGAACGAGTTCATCATTGGCAAGGGGTGGGCTTACTGAGGACGAGTAAATTGACAGGATCACATTGAGATCGCCCTGTACTGTTTGCGAGTCTGGGAAGCCCGCAATGCGCCTTGTACAGTGCCTGACTGAGACAAGCCAGAAACTGCTCTTCGCAACGGGACGGACAAGGACTGAGACTCTGAGGGGCACCCTGAGTGACCTTGGGAACGAAGGTGCGATACTTCGGTAGAGATATGGGCAAACATCTCTAAAGTCTTTGTGTCGGACAATGGTGCATTGACACGGTCTTTGATTAATGGACGCAGCGTGACAGTAGCATCGACATCCTTTCTGCGGTTAGCCTACGAATGGGTGTTAGACAAATGACAGGGTAGACAATAAGCATTACGTACTGCATGTTGAAGAGTGCAACGACCAAACCTAAGATTGTTATCGTCGCGTTTCTATAGACGAGTAAGCAATGTGTCATATATCAGAGCTTGAGGCTCACCTTATTAGCATGCGATGATGAAAATCACGGCAGAGAAGGGCCGTGGTCATGATATATGCTCATGCCAACCCAGTCGCTGACAACGAATTTTAATTCTGTAGACAAGATTCGACTAATGGGAGGGGAACGTGATTCTAGACCTGTACTTATGAGTCTCGCTGGACCACTGACATAGCAAGTGGGACGTCATAAAATCCAAATTATTTTTGCAGCTTGGAGCGTTATTTTCAAGTAAAACCCATCGAAAACTTGCGTTTGAAGTAGAGGGACAGCACCTCGCGTTGGTAGGAGGTAGCGCCCAGAATTGCAAGAGCAAACAGCACGAACACGTGGTTGAAAATTTCAGAATTCCACACTCTACGCGTCTATCAGGTATCTTTATCTGCTCTTGACTTATCATCAGTCTTACCAGCGCCCGAAGATGACATATACTCCACATTGTGCAGTTTGTGGCCATGCACCGACTTCCACCCAAGAGTTCTCTTCTACAATACGGCCGTCGTATCCAGATGGCATTGCGGCTCTCATTAGATCAAACAGGGAGCCTTCATCGACTGAGGAAACACAGATCAGAGCCCTTCGCATCGACGCCGAAAATGAAATTAAAAATCTGATTGCAGAGATTGCGCAAACCGAAGCAAAATTGGTGGCTTTGCGGCAGCGTCTGGTCGAGAAAAAGACAGAAGTAGTCGACTACAAGATTATTCTCAATCCTTTGAGACGGCTTTCGTCCCAACTACTCTCCGAAATATTCATGCTGTCGACGAATTACAACCACGGTGATGCCGGCTCCTTGCACCAAGCAAAAATGCATTGGATCTTGCCACGCGTTTCCAGCCATTGGAGATCAATAGCACTTTCTTTTTCCAAACTCTGGTCAACTATCGATATCGCAGATTACGAACTCAGAGTCGTGCCTTTATTCATGTTAGGTGTCCAGCTCCATCGTGCCGGATCCTCTCCATTATCCGTCTCCATTCGTTCTGCATCGAATACGTGTATTGCGTCTACGCATCCAATTCTTCCGATGCTTCTACCCTCATCTCCTCGCTGGGAGACCTTATTCCTCTGCTTACCACCTAACTCGTTCACGATATTGTCGCCCTTGCAATCCTTCTTGCCATCGCTGACTTCCCTCCACATTTCAAGCTGGTCTTCCTATCCAATTGAAGATGCAAGCAGTGCAGTCTCGATGTTATCAACCATCTTCAAAATATGTCCTTCCCTGCGAGAGATATCCGGCGATCCCAATTTGCTGCCATTCGACTCCATACCAAGTAATCAGATTGAGGCATACACTTGCGAGTCGGATTTCCAGATGCCAAAGCATCTCAAGGTCCTTTCCTCTATGCCCAACCTCCGACAATGCCACATTATGGCAAACTGCGACGAAAGCGATGGGACTCAACTAGCCCTGCATCATCTGCAACACCTTTCACTAGAAGAGTCGGGCATGGAACCTCGGTCCATACTTGACCATTTGACGCTTTCTTCCTTAGAGACGCTCAAATTCAGTCGGAAAGCAGTGCAGATTGAGTCTCTGCTGGATTTCTTCAGACGCTCACAATGCCCGTTGGTAACGCTCGACTTGACGTCAGACTGGTTGAGCGACAAAGAATGCTTCTGCATCCTCAAGGCTCTCCCATCCCTCATAACTTTGATACTGTCCTGCAAAGAAGTTGACATGCTCAATTTCATCAACCGTATCATTGATACTCCAAAACTTGTTCCGTCCTTGCAAACCCTTCAACTTCTTCATGACGAAGATATGGACATTCTTCTTGGGGTGAGTGAGGTTTCACATTTGAAGGAAGCTCGTCCAGGCCTTTCCGTCCGATACATAGACCACAATTGTGTCAAGTCGTTGGTCAAGTCCGAAGGGTCGTAGTGGAGGCTTTGGGCCATGTCGAGAAAGATATAGGGACCCATCGCGATACTAATCGCTCGCATCCCTCTGTGATTATAATCTCCAACTTCAATAAACAGCTTTTGCACGAGTTGGCAAGGTAACACAATCTCCGCTGGCATTAATCTGCAATTTCGCTGTAAAGTATCCGTCTAAAATGTTCAGACTCAGCTAATGCGTCCGACCTTCCTGTCATTCTTACATCCGCACTGCCGACCGATCTCAATTCACTGGTTGTAACGCCACTGACTCCAGTGGACACATTGTTGCACCCTTAGACTCGATCGCCCCCCCGTTTCACCAGTCCGTTCCCATTCAATAGAGGCCGCTTATCTGTATTCTCGATACGACCTTCGTCGGAGGTGTATCCACGCCCATCCCAGGCTCAAATAAGCCACATGTTAGCGGGTCAAGGTCGCATGTTGGTCCGCATTATCTCAGATACCAGCTGTCAAGTAGACGAAAAAAAGAGGTATATAATAAGGCTACAGTGGTGATGGATCTGCTAATATTGCTACAGTGGGGGTGATAACCCAGATAATAAGCCGAACAAATGTATAGTGGGATCGTGGGCCGTGCGTATATGAGATGCGTCGTTAAAAAACCGAAAAATGCAACCAAAAAGACCGAAATCTACCTAATCATCCAGCAAAAAGTCCCAGTTAACGGCAGGCTCAGGGCTGGCGGGCTTGCGCGAAGTTCCAAACATGCGTTTGAATTTCTCCTTCTGTACATTCTCCGCTGTGCCTGTTTGTACGTCCCACATCCGGAACGTAATGCGCCCGCGGGTAACGACAATAACGTCGTCTTCGTTGGCTGGATCATCATGGCATGGTTGGTTGATTCTGACATTTTGCATTATTCGATTGGCGAAGCCTGCAGAGAACGAGGCTTTGCCTGTATGACGAATCTGTCCTTTGAAGTCGGACGGCAGCCAGATCGTCACATCAGACGCTGGAGCCTGAACCTCCAAGCAAAATCTGCTTCGAGGAAAGTTTCGACACTATGAAAGAGGTAAGGACGGGAAGTCGGATTGACAGATGGAAAACGTACAACTTTGAGTTTGGCGGAACCTGACTCCTGTCCAACAAACAAGTTGAGTCGATGATGGACAGGTTGGTTTCTGGCACGATAGTGCGGTAAAACCAGGGACAGGTCTATGGGCTCACTACTGACATCGAGATGGAAATCCCAGTCAGAGTGAGGCTGGTACTTGATTTTGTGAGAGCCAAGGGTAGGTATGAGGGCTTCTTTCGAGTCAGTCGAATACTGAGCGATGTGAGGGTGATGTACTTGAGGAAAGGGGGTAAACTTACGATAGAATGTGAAGACATGCAAGGCAACTAAGGGAAGTGTAGAGTAAAGAAGACCGGGGAGGTTATCAAAGGAGTTGCATTGTCCATGCCTTTATATCAAACGACCTTTGTTCCCGTTTTAGTCACTGATGGATTCCTGATACAAAAACGGAACAAATCAAATGCTGTCGTATTGTCTTATTGTCGGCTAGAGCGGGTATAATGTAGTGCAAGCATGTGGAATAAGGATCCCGTCTTGGTTCAGATTCAAAGTATGCTGTATGAAGAGCCCACTAACCACGACTGGACTATAGCCAACCTACCGGTAAAAGCTAGCGTCATCTTCCGTGATCTGCACAGTTGCTAGGTTCCTAACAACGATGGCTGTTACTTACTCTAAAGCTGTTAGGGAGGGGTTCATCAACTCGAGGTAACAAAACGTGGAAGCATTTTATGATCCGAATCAGCACGTGGTTGCGGTCAAAACGTGGCCCATAGTTCAGTTTTTGGAAACTAACAGATATCCTCTACATATGATAAAGTCAAGAAGCAATCTGACTTCACAACAACTACCGCTTGAGCAGAGTCTTTTGATTTCTGGATGGGGGTATACAGGTATACAGCATCTGCTGGACATTAGTTTTTGTGCGGTACAAACGTATCTAATACAGCTAACAAGGTCACATCGGAGTAAATAACATAACTATAGATATAGATGCAAACCCAGATCACCTATGATTCTTGTTCATTGGTGACATGGCTTTTAAACGAGGAAATGGTCGAGGCATCGTCACAGAATATCGTTTCGTGAACGTTTTCAGTCTAAAATTCAGGTATGATGATGACGGTTTTGAGTTTATTCGATCTTGCATCAAGGACTCCACCCGTTCGGCCGGGGTCTTTGGTGCATCAACGTTCATCCAGATGGATGGAATGATATCGTTTGTTACAGCTGTAGCAAAAAGGCAATCAGTACGACAAATGGAAGCTGCTAGAAGACAGCTACCGTGGCCTGCCACTCTGCTTGAGTTTGCAATCATGCTAATGTCATCCACACTCCTCCTAAATTTCGTTGGTGTCCGAGGTATCTCCTCGATTTCCTCTGCTAATGGAGTTCGTGAGGGCATCACATAAAGGTCATCAACCGTGCTTTGCGGACGGGACAAGAAACTGCCGTCCATTGCAACATGGCGCATGATGAGCTGCAAGTCATCGATGCTTGTGCGCTGTTGTCCTCTTGTCCCGGGCGTAGAAGAATATAAAGAGTCTCGTTTCGATGAAGGGAGACTGGGACGGTGGTACGACGACGGAGGCTGAGCAGACAGATGCTTTGGAAGATCTGGGACAGGTGGATGATCAAACTGGCGCAGATTGCGAGGCAGACGTAAGCTCGCTATGGATGCCCGCTGGCTCCGTATTCGTGCTGCAGAAACCACACTGACACGGTTTGTGTCCACGCTGCGAGTACTGCGGTGGCTCCTGACGCTGCGTCGACTCCGTACACTGATTTTATCCGTGTTGTCCACATCTTTTGGGGGTAGCGGTGGAGGACTATCCCCTTGCATCCATTCTTCCACCTCCTTTTGCTCTTCTTTCCGCTCTGGCTCGGAAGCCTGCCCGTCTGGCATTAGCGACAAGGGAGAAAAGGCCACGGGGGACCTTGAATGGACCTTGAGAATCGTTCCAGATGACACGCGAGCTCTATTGATTGCCACCCCCGAACCATGTGAGGATATGGATACGACCTCGGCACGATCAATAATAGCTGTACCCTCATCAAGCGGGTCGCCTGTGATATCGCCTGTTAAATCCTCTTCATCGTCGTCTGCGTCCTCTTCGTCGTCAGATTCGATGACGGCGTCCAGCTCATCTATCTCCTGAGCAATCTTTTCTGCCTCTTTCCATGCATCCTCAAGCTGTACTTCTAGTTGAACGACGCGTTCTCTGGCAGTATTAAGTTCAGCTGTGCGTTTGCCGTAGCTCGTATTGAGCTAATACCCGCATATTAGTGATGGAGCGTAGTTCTAGTCTGATACACACCTTTCTCAATGCAATAGCAAGCGCACTTGCCCAATGTACATCCAACAGCTTCGTCAGTTGAGCTAGCTGATCCGTGATGCTTACAAGTTCCTCGGCCAGTGAATCGCAGGCGGCTGTGATTTCGGACAGCTGAGTTGCTAGGCGAGTAACCAATGCTCCAGCGTCCTGTTCTTTCGCTGCATCAGTTGCTGAGAAAGATAGTAGTGCCTGCAGCAGCATTGTCCGTCTTTGGATATTGAAACGATAGCGAGACTGCTGGTTTGCCTTCAGAGACTTTAGGCGTTCTATTTCTGCGGGGATAGAAGTGTCCAGATTCTCTTTAGACAATATCCGGATGAAGGATTCTTTAGCAGACGACCTGATAGCTCGTGAAATCAATGTCTGCAATTCTTGCGAATCGAATGTCCCTATAGATCCTGTTAAGCGCACGACACGAGGAAACATGACGCACACAATGCCGCTTCCAAGGGCATACCCTTGAATGATATAGACGGCGGTTCAAATTTTACAGCGGGCGCTGTTAGTGCTGGTACCTTCTGAACTGGCTTTACTGATAGTGAAGGTACAGGAGAAGGAGAAGGAGAATAAGACTGTTGACTTGGACTGCTAGCGGGTGTTGATGGCCGAGTTTCTGAAATGCCATAGAGTGCTCTTCCTGGATCTGAGCTCACAGGCGACAAAGCTGGACTTGATAATGTCGAAGTCCTCGAAGCAACCGAAGCTTGTGAAAGTCGTTGAGGATTATAAGTTTCGTTCGTGACTACGTCCAACACAGTCGACGACCGCGGCTGCCGAGTTCGAGGACCCAATGGTCGTGCACCAGCAGGAGGTCGCAGAGACCGTCTATCGCCAGCCGACATCTTCAAAGGTATACAGAACGATGAAACGAGTTCAAACAACTGTTGTCACACCATCGCTTTTGCAAAATACCGAACAAGCGCCCAGCTCGGATCTGGGCTCCAAGCAACCAATTTATATCTACTCAGTCGACAACGATGATGCCCTCTCCCTGTTTCTCGTTCCGACTTCCTCTAGCAATAGCAATTAGCTTGTCAAACTCAGTTTTATGCTGTTTCTGTCCAGGTGTCAGATTTCCAATGATCATGTCAGCTAACAACCAACCTCGTGAGCTACAGAATCTTTCACAGAACGATCCCTCTTTATCTTCATCTGATCCTCCCACGATTGCAGCTCTTTGCGGAGCTTGCTGGTTGTCGCGCGGTTTTTTGGTGACTTGTCCAGATTGGCATTGTATAAAGAACGCCATCTGTATCAGGGATGGTCGATGAGCGGGGAAGAGTGGTAGATTGTAAACAACGAATACATACTTTTTGTGTCTAGTCTCCAAAGTAGCACGGTCACCAGTCGTTGGCAACCCTTGTTTGTGTAACAACTCCCTTAGCTGCTTGTCTTTCAATGTAGCATAAGTAACTTTGGGCAGGGGATCTTCATCCTCCTCCTCTTGAGCTCTGCACAACTATTAGTGGTATGTGGTATTGCAGGTGACCTACTTTTCTTTTCCTTTGCCTTTCATAAGCTTTGACCAGGCATTTTTGTTGTTAGAGGATTTCTGACGCTCAATTGTTTGACATTGACTGTCTATATGTTCATTGATAAAGTCGACGGCAATAGTTTGGTTGCAAATAGGACACAGTGCTAGTTTAGCTAGACGACATTAGAATTCCCGGAAGCACCAGCTAGCACTCACGTTCTTCGCTGCGATTCCGCTTACTTGGCGAGGCTTCTGCCAAGGACGACCCTTGAGATGGACCTATACATTCAATGTCGCTGTCAGAGGACGAACGTTTTCGCTTCTTGTTCGGCTTTTTCTGAACAACACCCTTGCTGAGTTGCAGAACAAGCGGCCTGCAACGGCCCGCGTCGAACAACTGACGACTTGGCACACAAAGAGCTTACCTGGAAGTTTTCCATACAGAAACTATGTCCTCCAGGACAGGGATGGGCCGAAAGTGGCCCTCATTTGCTGGTTTTCGACAGGAAGGACACTCCTGTTTCGCAGCCATTGCATCGCGCAGACACTGAGACTAGGATAAGCCACAAAACATATCAATTATACTTACCAAAGAACAGAAGGCATGGCCGCATTGCAGTGTAACTGGGGCGTCAAAGAGGTCGCCACAGATATTGCATCGAAGAGACCGGTCCAGGGACTGCAAGTTCGTGTCCGCAAAGTCCGTCGGATCAGCAATGTTGGCAGTCAATATATCCATAGTATTCAAACGATAGATCCCGTAAATGCCACCAAGAGTAAATTAGAGAGCAAAACGCGAGACCGTGAGTGGCACATGACCGTAAACAGAATTGACCGGAGCTTTTCAAAGTTTCTTAGCCTTTCTAGCGGCTTGCCAATTCGTTGCTGCACATCTTGTCTAACTTTTGCTCGTCGCTGCATTCTGAAGTGAACCTCACTCAAAAGTGTAGTTACCGTTCGTCCATACAAACCAGTCATTGTCCTGTCCTCTTCCAGGATGCATCCAAACCCTCTGGCAGACTAGCTAGATCGCCAGGCAGGATTTATTCCGAACCGGAAAACCGCTATGCCAAACTCTCCGGAGTCATTCCTTGCTACACATACTACTACCTTCGCGTGATGTCCAGGATATAACGAGCATAAGGGGGCTCTCTACAAGCTGCAATCCTCGCTTTCACAAGTCAAGATGTTCATGCTCTTGTCAATCGTCTCTGTCGCTCTCCTGTGCCAACAAATTGCCGCTGTCGCCGTCTGGGGACAATGCGGAGGCTGGACCTCTGAATTTACTTTTCCTCTGCTCATTTTCTTCAGGAATTGGATACACAGGCAGTGTATGTTTTTCGAGGCACGCCAAAGCCCTACTGACACCTACTTTCTGGACCGCCTGCGATGCAGGACTACCTGTGTCTTTTTGAATGACTGTTATTCTCAGTCAGTGCTCTGTCGTATGAATGTGTCTCAGATTTGATACTCTCTAGATACCAGGCTGGAGTTGCAACAAGCACGCAGTTCGCAACTACAGCTAGCACAACGACAACTTCCATTGATCCTACCGTGACAGGAACTGCATCTGGAAACGGCCTCAATGCTCACGGAGAGAAACTGTGGGCAGTTGCTTCTCTCAGCCGGACAATATCTCTAGTATGGCAGAGAAGTCAGCGCAATCACTGACAAGAGCACATTGGTAACTCTTACTTGAATAATTTTAATAGCTTTACCTTTAGATACCTCGTCGGTCATCCAAACTCACATCTTGAACGTTGTTGCTGATAGATACAAAGGCAAACTATACGAAATTCCCTCATTGCTCATTTCTGGACTTGACAATGGGATGTCTGCAAGTAAGTTATACTACAGTCGTCTTTTATCCTGTCATTCGAACTAATTTCTCCAGCGAAATCTTCAACGGGGATGCTACACTCCGCTCCAGTGTATCTTCTAAAGTTCTCGGCCAATCCTTCGTCGCTTTTACAGCGGCTAGGACTGCCGATCCTGAGTAGAAAGGGTCTTAATTGCTAGAAGATATCCTTACGGCATCCACCTAGGCTATGTACACCAATGACTAGACTCCAACAATGCCAAGGTCCAGGGCATGGCCAAATTTGTTAAATTCATCGGTAAGATGATTGACTCGGATGCACTTGAACGTAAGTGTCTTGTGCCTTTTGTTGGATCTCAAGTCTCTAATAGGCTGGAGTGTTCAAGCGGCCTCAACTGATCTTGCCTTCGCTGAGCTTGATATCGCTGGCGCCGCATCTAATGACTACGTGAACGCTGCGAAGGTTTTGCCCCGCTACACCAGCATGCGTTTCCGTCACCTCTGCATACACTGCAGTAATTAATGCGATGTAACTATGTGCCATTGACTCAATCCTTAAAGAACAGCCTGAGCTTCGTAGAGATGGAAACAGTATGATTCAATTCTGATTTTTCATCAGTTTTACAAGCAAAATTGGACAGAACAATTGCGAGGCTGTAGAGAGTCAAAGCTATCTAACATTTGCAGTCTCCGGGCTTGCAAGCACAACTAATTCACTATCTCAGTCATTGTGCAATGCATGGGCGACAACTCGTACCTGGTGCCGCAGCTGCAGCCGGAAGAACCGCAGTGAGCGTTAACAGGGGTAGCGGTAATCTGATGTTATCAAGCCATGAGCGCATTGAGGTCAAAGTCGACTCACAGTCATCATATTTCAATATGTCGATTGCAAGTAGATGAATGTCTGGGTTAAGAGTATTGGAGCCTATTGATTTCGGGTCAGGCTTTTATACGCGAAATCACGAGACTTGCCTGCATTTTCGGTCCGCATATTCTGGGTATTGGTTTCCAAAGCAAGAGGGTTCTAAGAGGGTCACTGACTTAGGCTCAATCGGGACGATATCTAAATTTCATATCCATGATCTATCCTACAGTGATTATAGATTAAGCACATAATGTATACAGTAACTTGTCCTGCTGATCTACCTACAATGCGTCGAAATTGATGTGGTGTGATGCTCTGCGCCGTTCTAGTTCATCTTCCCTCTGGCAGAAGTAATATGAGTCACGATTCGGAACGGAGGAAAGCTTAAGACGGACCTTCTCGTTCAAGCGCAGTATAACAACAATACCAGCCAGTACCACAGTAGTGGCAACGACAGTGACAGTCACCCAAGGAATCCACTCCCCTGGACGAAGGAAAAGTTCACGTTTCCATCGTGCCCGATCTAAAGAAACATCTCCAGAGTCCCTGTCGCTTCGAGCAGGCATGGGGGGTGGGAATATCACCACTTTCGAATTTGGAATGACTCCTTCGATATTGATATAATGGCCCGTGGTATCGATGGAGTTATTTGAGTGAGGGTTTACATATACAGTCGAGCCGACAAAGAGATTCTCAATATAATTATTTGTGCGGCCAAGACCGAAGAATGCATAGGGTGTGAGGAGAGACTGATACGAAGTCAATGGAAGTTGAGCGGCTGCAAGAGTCAGCATAAGGGGACAGGATAGGACCGGTACAGACCTTGAGCTGCGGAACGATGGTTATTAGTATCCAAAACCGTATACTTGTACGATGCGCCTGAGTAGGAGACACCGAGAGGCTGGCAGGGAGTTAGTTTGGTTTGATGAGAAGAATGGAAGCACTTGCCCTATACTTTGCAGAGGAGTCTGGAGCGTAACACCATCCGTTATTACATGCACCGTTGAGAACTGCAAATCTTCAACTGACGAGTCTCAATTCGAAATGGCAACTTACCAATAGTTTTGAGGAAGAATGCGTCGTAGTAAAAGTTGTTCGCCACAAACTGGATTTTCCCCCCATTCTGATTGGCGGTTGTGCGCTGAATCATGATATCCATGGTTCCCTGTTAGCCTCAGTCGGGGGAAGAGAGAGAAGAGAAACTGAGGCTTACATCTTCGTCTATGTCCAAAAATGAGACTGCCCTTGCATCCGTAATGGCACTCATGCTTTCATCTTTGATGAGAGCTCTCCATCCTCGTCTTGCTTGACCCTCGCAACCAGCAACCACGCCTCTGTCTTTATTGGCAGCTCTTGGCGCATCACAAGCTACATTGAAGAGCAGCTTGGGGGTTCCTCCTGCTTTCGACGCCTCCGACAGAGAGGTGATTACCAAAAGGTCGGGGTATCCGTCTAGATCAGCATCGCCCAATTTCAGTGGTATTGGGGTTGGTGGGTCGGTGGAGGTATCCATAACAAGCAGCGAGTCAGAGGAACCGGGGAAGAGGTCCGATATGAGAACGGAAGAGAATCCATCATTGTCTCTGTCGTTTGCCAAATCAAATTTAAAACTAGGGTCAGCAGTACATAGATTGTCGGGACGACGGCACATGCTGGAAGAGTCCGAAGCGCATAGTGGTAGCTGCCTGTTGAAGGCCACATTTATAGAGCACTTCTGGCCGATACCTGTGGAAGAGGATATTGATTCGCAAGTGGGAAAGACGAGATCGATGGTTCCATCCCGGTCTACATCTGCAAACGAGACCGCTCCAATACCATTGGGGAGATCGCCGGTCAGCGAAAGTTGGAAACCAGCGGATTTTTGATTGACCCATATTTGAAAGTATTTCTGGCCATTTGTTTTGGTACAAATGAGAAAGAGGTCGGCCAAGCAGTCACCGTCAAGGTCGACCACAGCATTTGAATGGGGATTGGCGAGCGTGCAGCCGGGAGCAGTAGTGAAGGTAGGAGATGTACTTGTTGACAGTCAAAATGTGGTCATAAATGCTAGGTTGACTCACACGTTAAAGAGTGGTGAATTTGGTATGTCAGAGTCCCAGACGTTGTACCAAACCTGCATGGAACTGGACGATGGAGGTGAGCCCAGCAGATCGATTCGCATGTCTCCATTTAGATCCAAGGGTATTGGCTGAGCCAGACCTGAAGGCGGAACGCTAATTGGATGGTCACTGTCAAAGCCGCCTTCGGGAAGAGCTGGATAGAGCAGCATATCAAGTTGATTTGAGGTTTTGTGGCTCATCACCAGTAGATCCAGTTTTCCTGAATGTGTAAAGTCGCCGGGTACCACATTTTGAACGACGTCTGGGTGCCGGAAGGAAGAAGTCTTTTGAAAGACGAACGCTTCATGATTCCACAGATACACAGAGAGAGTTTTCTGGTCAGAGTCCAAAGCCAGAGCATCTAAACTGATAAAGATTTAGCATACGAGCTTACAGCTCAATATTGGCGTACAATTGGTCGCCATTGAAGTCACCAAATGCGACGACCCGGTCTGCGTCAAGGCCCATTGTTCCTGCAATAACGAGCGAGTTTCCATTGAATCTCTTAGGTGGAAATGGCCATATTGCCAGCGCAGGAAGCGCTAGCAATTGAACCGCAAGCAGAGGCAGCATGCGTGTTGTGTGGCGTTGTTTGGTCAACTCGCGCTTAGTCTACTCAAGTCTCATGCTGCAAATCCCAGAGCTAGTCAGTAATTTCTACGCAATAAATCTCTCCTTGGGCAAGCTTAACAGTGGACATTGTAGACAGATGGTGCTTCATTCTGTCACATTCACCGAAGATCGTGTTTCTATCAGTTGCACCCGATTTCACTGTCTATCGCGTCTCAACAAAGACAAAAGCTGATACTGTCGGCTGCTTTTACACCATCAACGAGGATTTGAAAGGAGTCCAAGCAACAGCAATATTGTCATCAATCATGAGCACAGGATCAAAGATTACTTCGCACTTTATCATCGTACTTCAGCAGTCCTGCGAGACTGAACTGCACAGCTTGATTGCTATGCCGACTCAGAGTTACCTTCTGGCAAAACGAACGTATGCATACTGTCAGGGCTTCGGAATCCAAGAATTAAACACCGAGCATTGCTTTTTCTTCTCCCAGTTCCAGGTATTCACGTTCGAGGGTTGGTTCACCGCTTGCTTTCCGCGTGATATGCTCATTAGGTGTAAAGAATCCAGGCATGCTGCATGAGGCTGCATGCGAGCGGCTATCAAACACTCTTGAACGGTTAGAAGCATTGCATTCGTCTGAGTTCTCAGACTCCTGAATCTTAAAGATCCTTCGCGCAAGTTCGGTGAGGCCACTGTTGGTGGAATTACGGTGGAGTCGAGGAAGGTTTTAGGTTTCAACCTAATTGAGAAACTCAGGAAGTGCATGCATGTGGCTTACATGGCAATAACCCATTCCCGTAAGATATGTTTTCTTCTCCAAGCATGATTAACCAAACAGGCGACACATACCTTGAAATACTCGATGAGGGTGCACCCTGAGCGTCCTCTGTTTCTGACTCCGACGAATGTGGATTCAGAACTGGACAGCCATCATTTACCCTCATTTCCGCCAGGAAGTATGCGATTCTTTGCACCTCGCCTTTGTGGTTGCTCCATGTTATTTGATTGGTGTTTCCGACCCGTTTTCGCTATAATCTTCCAAAGACTCTCAGAAAATGAATATACTGACTTCATCAAAGTATTCGGCTCTGATGTCTGCATAAATCCATTCGATCGCATAAAAGTACAAAGAAAGAGTGCAAAGAAAGAAAGGAAAATGTATCTCGCACCCAGCCCTCCTAATCAACGCTCACGACCTGGTTCGACGCGATCGTCCCGAGCCCCGCTTAGCGGAGCTGTCCGTTTTATTGGCGCCTTTTGTTCGCTGTCGCTTAACTGACCTGTGTAGTTGGACATCTAGCCCTGTCTGAGGATCCGTGAAAGGCAGCGGGTCCGCTTTAGTAACAGCTGAGCACCACAGGTCTTGTGTCTAGAACCCACGCACGTAAGATTGCATACGACAAAATAATCGCGACACGAACCTCTGCACCTTGGTCATTGATTGCAACCTTAGCAGTGTTTAAGAAAAGATTGTTGCCCAGCATGTTTGCTAGACCTTTGCTGGACGGATAAGGGCAGCAGAACTTTGCTCTGTCATGAGGAATGATAAAGATAAACACAAACTTGAGACCGGTTCGAAAGCTCTGGAGGAAGCTGAGAATCTTGTCACTGATGTCATGGCTGCCGGCAATGGTGTGTTGGAAGATGTATACAGTATTTTCACTCAGAATGAAGGCGTCCAGACCTGCCTCAGTTTTCTTCTCAGGAATATAGTACCTGTGTGACATGATCTTCATGCCATCATGCCAGAACACAACTGATTCTACATTGATGTCAAGTGTCTTCGCGTCGCTGTCAAGTGCAGCCTGGCTATTTGTCGGATGTGCAGAAACGAACTGGTGACGAGTCGTTGCATCCGCTTTATCTGACTGGCGGGTCATGGGAATATATTGGAGGTGAAGTCTTTTGGTTTGATTGATGATGTCGTGACAATAATCTTCAAACACATAGGCAACCAAACTGCGAGCAAGGGCCAATGGAGCAAGTTGTTGGTAAAAGTGAATTCTGCCGAGGAGTGTCCCGTTTTTTAAAGCCTGCCTCAGCAAACTTTCTTTGTAGGTGGTGACAATATGGAGGAAATATGGGGTGACAGCTGAAGACTCCAATGAAATGGATACGAATCGACGGCGTAGCAAGAACAACTTGTAGCTATGCTGTTTTGTGACTTCAGTCACTGGCACTGAAGACGAACTAGGTGGATCCAAGAGTACAGCGTGCATCTGAGTCAGAAACGTCGACGGGTTGCTAGCGTTTTGAGCTTGGTCCCTGGCGCTCCGGTCCATGTCAGACAATCGACCTGCCATTACTGCATACTCGATAAGCCGCATTGTGGGTCCAAACTGTTGGAATGCGATTTCAAAGTCTTCCTCTTGCTTTTTGGTCAGCTTATCGGACATCATCAAACATAAGCTAAGGAAAGTTCAGTCGCATTAAAACGCAGCAATGAAACTTACATTCGATATGCCTCCTGCCGTTTCCATGGATTCAGAACAATTACGTTTGGTTCGTTGCTTCGTTGCTTGTGAAATCGAGCCCAACGATGAGGGGCAGGGGAAGTGTGCAAAATCGGGAAGGTAAGCCGGTCTTCGTAGAATACAGTCTCGAAATTTGAGGTGTTATCGCTGTCACAAATGACAATCAAAAGTTTCTTGGGATTTATGGACATTTGGTCCGTCATAAAGACCCCCTCCCGTGTGAAGAGGTTATAATGTTCGTCGATCCACAGGCACTCTATCTTCGCGCCAAGCAGGCGTCGAAGAAGGTAATAACGGCCACAACTTTTGCCTATATGTAAAAATCAGCGGCAGAACGAGAAAATCCATGGTAACTCACCAACTCCAGGCTGACCAGTCAGAACCGCTGAATGTGTTGTCAGAAAAGGGCTGCTATCAGCAATTAACTCCATGTACTGCTGCAGAATTGCGTCGTAGACACGAATATAATCGGCTCGCACCCAGACAGGCCTCGACCGCTCGATAAGAGGGACTCGTAGAAAAAAGCAGCCAGGCAATACATCATCGCCTTCGAAGGATTCCTGAAGCGACTGTGTGGTAGAGCCAGATGGAGGCTGGGTGGTTGAATGAGTGAAAGGATCTTCATAATCAGGAAAGGGAGCAGGAGTGTTTGCTAACGGGTTCTGATCGCGCCACAGCCTTGCAGCTTCTTCAATCGGACGTCCCCACCAGGCATCCCACAGTGGCCGATATCGGTTTGCTGGGTCAGCATTCCAGCGGTAGGGGTCACCGACAATATCATGAAGATTGAGCTCGCGGGGGGCATGTAACTCCATGTTGCAAAGTCGTGACTAAACTGAACTCATGCACCCTATATATACAGGGTATTTGCGAGCGAGCGCAGCGAGCGAAGCAATATTGATGACTTGGGCGCCTTTCGCTAATGGGTGCTGTGGTGTTGACGTTTGTTTGTTCTTGCGCGGTTCGCAAAAATGCAAAATCGCGACCTCCTCAATGAAAATGACGCAGCTCTTTCCCCCTCGCTCCTACCTACACCAAACTCGATATATCGGTTCTTTAGACACTTCTGCACGCTTGTACCTCTTTTCACGGTCAAATTCTATGCATCTGTCGAGTTTCTTTACTGGAAGGTCGGATTTGCGTCAGGTTCGCGCTATAAGCTTAAATTCGCCGCTGCGCGCGTGCACAGCACGCGCAGCGTGAGCGAGCCCCGTGGGTCCCCCACATTCATGTTACGTAATGTTCCCATAATTGTCACCTGATTAAGTTCACCGTCGACGTAATGCACACCTAAACAAAGTTCTTGCCAATTAAACTTATAATTAGAACGTACATTGTCTTACTATGTAGTTCTGCTTGTTCTAACCAAGGTAAGCAAGCTCAGATATCTTCTCGTGCTCATTGCTTTTGTCACACAACGCGTCTGAAACACCATTGCAAAAGTACGTCCATTTATTTGAGCTCGACCGCCAATTGTTCCACCAGCAAATTGGCTGCTTGTTTATAATGCTTCCTAGGAGATTATGAAGCAAAATAATGCAGAAGGAAGATTATGATGCCTTATAAACTCTGCAGTATAATATAAAGCACTCCTTGTACAATATAATGCTTTATAATCTAGAGGGAGATTTATATTGCATCAGGCAGCTTGATAATGATTTAAAAACAAGTGAAGGAATAAAAGGCTGGACAATCTAAAGGAAGAGACTCAGTGATTGAGAAATTTTGCCTATCTTAGATGGCTCTTCCCTTCTCACTTGATCCAAAGTTCATTTGCCAACTCCTTATAATGTGGTTTGTGTGGCTACAGTATAATGTCCCTATGGTGTAGTGGTGAGGCTGCCTGTGGACTAGAGTCTGGGAGGTCTAGAGTTCAATTCCCATAGGTGACATTAATTAATTCACATAAACCAACTGGCTGACTTGTATACTAGATGTCACTCTAAGTGGGTCAACAAACAAACAAATAAAAAAACAAATGTGACCAAACAAAGGTCAACAGGTCGGGTGGAGGGAGAGGAAGGAAGAGGTAGGTATTGTTTTCATGTAATGTCTACAGGGCCACTTGATTATATTCCTTCAAAAAGACCTCTGACTCAATGTAAAGGTAGGTGAAGTATTATATTGTGGCCACTAGTTTATATTGCATCCATCTAGTTTACTTAGCTTTAAAATGCATGTCCACTTTCATTATTTGTCTTTAGAATGTAGCAGCTACTTTATAAAGCATCTGAGTACTTTCTGTAGCAACTAGGGACTTTCTATAATATTATAATCAAGCGGGCCTTTTGCTGGTGTCTGGCGGGATGTTCTGAATTGCAGTCTAGTCGTCAAAGGACCACCAGTGATTCCGGACTTGGAGCGCTAGCAAGGTGATGATCGAAATCAAGCCTCATCTCATCGGGGGGATACCTATGCGGAAGATTTTCTGACGTCCGCAGACGAGGGTGCATTGGCAAATATTCTTCAAGCCGCTTCAAAGCAGGGGGAACACAAGATGCCTTTCATTTGGCCAAGCAAAGCTGCACCCACTAGTGCAGCCATTTGTACAGGCATGCTGCTAAATGACTCTTGCAGACAGATGCATCGCAGAGTTCTCCTCAGTCAAACAGTCCTTCCTCGTGAAACCAAGGACTTGCTTCACTCTTATCACACTTCTGTTTTTGCATGACGTTCGTTGACCTCTACGACAAGTTCAACCTCGAAATTCTGGCCTGCAAGCTTTTTAACCTGCTGTTACAGCCCGAGGACCTCGAGATACCATACCAACCAGGTATTGCTCCCCTCAGTATGAATTGGACAAACGGAAGTCGGACGAGCCGTACAGGGCAGCGACAGGGCCGGCTAAGAGGCGTAACTTGGAGCGAGATTGTGCTAGCGCAAGCCTAGCGAAAGCAAGCATATCACTTTGTTCTCAGTCTTTGACTTATTATGCAAATCGAAAGTCAGTCTCGAAGATGTGGTTGGTGATACTACCACGAGTCTACTAAAGTTTCTTTCTTGAATTTTCCTACGCGCAACTTGCCAACGCAAGCCCCATTCAGGCGTATGTATTTCCTAACCAACTCTCCCGCAAGCGTGATCCCCGTTTTTACGAGGTCGCGCTCAACGACATCGTTGCCTTTTGTTCCGGATAACATCATCCTGAAATTCTAGCATCACTATCTATGCAACTTGCGGAGAGCTGATCCGTAACTTCCATTGTAACTATAGGCATGGTTCTTCCACCCGGTGCATGGCAATCACCACCTCTATCTCACCAATACCCCTTACCATTACGTTTTTACCGTTGCTTCCCAGTTATGAACATGAGCCCACGCTCTGATATCCTCGTTTCTTGTTGAAGCCGATAGGACAAAATCTTCGAGCTAGCTACCATTGAAACCTTGACCGATCCGGAAGATAAATAGAAGGCTCCTAATCAGACCTCAAACATAGTCCATCGTTCTTCAATAAAAGTACTTGATTATGGTGCTTTGATACGTTGACACAATTGTGAAGTAGTACGGTTATAAGTTAGGCTGCTAGATGCGGGAAGGAAAGTAAATCAACAGAAAAACATCTCTTAAGAGAGAAAGATCTTATGGAAGAGTTTTTCTGAGGGTTTGCGGGGGTCGAAGGTTTTTCAGCTTCAGGAGGAAACCTGAGCAAGGCTAAAAGATGAGAAGAGGGAAGATCCTATGTAGATAGATCTTCCGAGAAGCTTCTGAAAAACCTAAGCCTGAGCACGCAGCGAGAGACCGGTAAAGGGTGAGGAAAAAGAGGTGAGTGGAAGACCGATCTCAGCCCGACCAGAGCCGAAGCTCACAACAGTCAGGCTTCCGCTCAGACAGAAAACGACCCGCAAACCCAGCAAGGAAATGGTCAAACGTTAACAGTAAAAGTTCTGCGCCAAGAAGTAGAGATATACATGAGTCCAATCTAAGCTAAGGAAGGGGAATAACAGCCGGAATGCGTTGCTCAACGCGGAATCGCTCAAAATCTCTTGAGACATCTGCAATACGGGATTTGACATAGGACTTCGATACGGCTCGAGGAAGGATTTCCTCGATCTTCCGCCAATATAACAGAAAGGCTAAGGACTTCCATCTACCTATAGCCGCCACAACTTCTGGAGGAACGCCTGCAAGTAAGAGTTCTGTGGCACCGCCGATGCGGAAACTGTGACCAGAGGGGAGCAGAAGGCCAAAATTCTGCCAAGCCTCGTGACAGCGAGCAATGAACCAGGACTTCACCATAGGGACAAAGTTCCCTTCTTTAGAGCGGAACGCAAACAAGTGGCCATCTGCTGGTGCGCCTGCATTCACTCTGATGTGGTTTCGAAAGGCTTCAGCGGGGGATAAGGAACCATGTGAGGAAGCTGCGATGTCCGCTCCTTCCTGCTTCGTCGATTTCGTCCATGGGATGTGGAAATGTAAGGACTCTGACAACTGGCCCTCTTGTGTGATGTTTCGGAAGCGAACTTTGACTGAGCGGCGTACATGTTTCGAGGGGTCAAAGAGGTGGATGGATGTCACAGTCAACTCCCCTAGACGGCAACAAGCCCAGAAGCAAATTAGGGTGACAACCCAGACCACAGCGTCGAAGGTGTTGTTCAGGTCTAGGGAAGATTGGAGGGCTAGAAGATGCTCGAGAGTAACTGGGGGTCTGGGATCCCTCTTGGAAGTGAGTGGAGTGAGCTTCCGGGCTCCTTGCCTGACCTTAGAGACAAAAGAATCGTCCCCATGCCAAGGAGCACCATTCACTACATGCCACGCTGCTACACCTGTTAGCCATTGGGATACCGTCTCTCCTGGGAAAGTGTTAGAACCAGTGGAGAGAGAGACAACAAGATGAACCTCTCTGGGAACCTGCTGCGTCCGCAACGAATGCCGCTAGCAAGTACTTGGAAGCCGGGAGACGGTCCCTCTCTGAGATGTTCTCTCTGTCGCAAAAGTTCATGAAGTGAGCAAGACCCACTCCGTAGTTGACCTTTGTGCTGTCTGAGAAAGCCACGAAGAGGGCTGAGTTTAACCTCTCCACCGCCTCAGGTGAGAGTTGGGACTCCATCTCCGCCTGATGATCTAGTGAGGCTGGTGATGTCCAATGACTTAGACGGAGTTGAGCTGGAACCTGGGGACGGAATTCGCTCTCAGAGACATTGATTCTAGAGCGACGGGAGCGAATGTGACGTGATGAGCCTGGACGTGAATTAATTACTGAAGATATGGTAATCGGGCAGGGGGATTGAGTTAAGTTAGAGTCGGGTATCTGAAAAGGAGTGGAAGGGCCTGGAACACAAGAAGTTTGACTGGGAAGTAGACGTGGAGGAGGAGCAGGGACTGGAGATGGAGAAGAGACTCTCCGCTTCAAGAAGCTAGCCAGACCTTTAAATTTTAGTTTTCGAGCACCATGCTGCTCCCTACCACCAGTCTCGGTAGGGTGTCTACCGGATCAACATTTGGGGACCTAGGAGAGTAGTGGGTAAGTGGGGAGCCACGGAGACAAGGGAGATCCTACATTAAGCACGGGAAAGGAAGGGAGCAAGCTCCACTGGGAGAGGGATCCTAAGATCAAGACGAGTCGTATCCTGACCCAATTCTCCATGCGAGATAGGGTCTGCTGGATTCTTACTTGTTTCTATGTAAGTCAAGTCTAGAGTGATGTTGCGGGAGGCCATGATAGCCGCCGCTCTACGGATGGAGAGATTAACCTCGAAGTTTCTGCTACGGCCCTTGTCAAAGGCGCCGATGACTCCAACGTTGTCAGAAAATACTCTGATGCAACAATCCCGGAGGCCTAGCTCGTCCAGAGCGTATACAACTAACTCAACTGCTACACCTTCCAGCCAGCTGATGTCCCGACCTGGACCACGCCAGCCTTCCTGGACGGGCCAAGCGGCCCACTTGCCATTGATCAAGAGGCCAATGCCCCAGCTGGAGGAGGCGTCAACATGGATAGTCAGGTTCGTGATTGGGGCATGAGCATGAAGCTGGCGAGAAACACCCTCTGTCATAAGTTGCTCCTTCCACCACTCGACTGCTCTCACAACCGAAGCAGGAGGGTAACGTTCTCTTAGCAGGATACCGTCGAAGGAAGAGGCGAAATGTGAGAGGGGGGCGATGTAGGAGGGACCTAGAGTATAGATGAAAGAGATGTGGACGAAAACCCCTTGAAGTTTCAACAGGGTTTTTAAAGAACACTTGTTGCTAGATCCGGAGTGGGCTGCCAGAAACGACCTCGTAAGATCGAGGTATTTCATGTGTTTCTCTTCAGGAAGACGGACTCGTCGGGAAGGAATGTCCCAGGAGAAACCCACGTAGGTAAACGAAGGTAGGAAGTCCTGACCTTTACTCTGCAGAGGATGCCACGGGATACGCAAGGGAGCGATAAGAGAGAGGGCCTTCTCTCGGTCGTACGAGTAAGTATAAGGGTTTTTAGGAGAACCATCACCTTGGTTAGGATAACGGAAGACCGTGAGGTCATTGCACCACTTGGAAGTGGGTCCAACACCCTGGCGTCTCCAAATGTCCACGGAGCAGCAGGAAATCTCTCCCGAGTTGCCTTCTGAGGAACATGTGCCGAAGGGGGCGCAGTGCTGTATGAAGAACTCACCAACCCGACCTTGCATAACAAACCAGCATTTATGAGCTGGGCAGATCGGTGTTCGGCGGTGAAATTTTTCAATGTCGAGGGTCATAGCCTCTGCCCCTTCAGGACATGAAACAATCTTGGGAATAAAGTAAGCGTCTGGAAAGAAAACGTGGAGAGAAGGCAGATATATCAAGGAGAGTAGACAACGTGGAGAGACAGGGAAGTAAGAAGTGCAATAGACTTTCAGAAGGCAGGAATGAGGAGACAAGATTTTGTCACAGGGGAGGCACGGAAACATGGAAGCATGGAAGCATGGAAGCATAGAGGCACGGAAACAAGGAAGATGTAAACAAGGAGGCAAGAAGGAAAAACAGGGAAATGTCAAGGTAAATTGGACTTACAATATCTGCAACCATAGCCGCTGTGTCAAATTTTGTTGGGTACTTCGAGGTGTCGATGAAGTCATTCGTTGCTGGATGTTCTCTCGAGCGTTTGGATAGATTTGTGCAGAGACACAATTTTTCTGAACCGTCTGCCTTAATCGAAACATCAATGGAGATTGGGGAGCATTGAAAGGGAGATCCCAGGATCTCTTCTACTTGTGTTCTGGAGAATGGTCCGTCCATTCTCCCCGCCTCTACTTCCTCTCTAAGGTACTCATTGATAAAATCTAGCCTCTCCTCCACCATCGGGCTATTCGGCCAAATCACAGTGTCCTCCAACTCTGGGAATTCACCCATTGAGAACCCATTCCTCAGTTTGAAGGCAAGATTCGGATATTTTGTTCTGAGATCAGGGTATTGGTTCAAGAAGTCATCAAAGGAATCTGCATCATAAGGTGTGGCAATTTTGAGCAAGATGTGCGGGTGTGAGGAAGAGGAGGAAGACGGAGCAGGAGGAGGGAGAGGAGAGTCGAAAATCAACTCAGTCGAATCTAGGAGGAGGGGCGCGGCACTTCCAGGAGAAGGCGTGATGGGATCTTGAAAGGCAGAAGGAACAAACGTGTTCTTTTGGGGGTGAGTCTGTGTGGAATTTGCACTTTTTGGGGCCATGGATGTTGAAAGTGAGGCAGACTGAGAGGGAGTTGGCAAGTTGGACGAGTCCGTTGTCTTGGAACTTCGTCTTAACAGACGACCCATCCGCGAAGACATTCGACTTGCAGTCGCTGATTCTGTGTCCCCTGACTGCGCAGATAAGGCAGACGGCTTCAGAGGCTTTGTCCGTCGGCCTCCCCCGAAAGAACGCCGAGGAGAGGAAACGACCTCTCCCACGGGAGGGGGGCTTTCCTCCACCTCGGTTGCCTCCAAAGGAGGAGCCAGCTCCCGTGGTTGGCTGATCCACTGCCATCGCCGAGCCAAGGGAGGAGGAGGAAGCACCCATTGCCGATGAAACTTGCGACCTCAGGGAAATGACTTCTGAGCGGAGGGAGAGAGTCTGAATCTGGGAGCAGTGTTTGTCGAGAGTAGACTGGTAGAGAGCTGGGCTAAAGGCGAAGGGAACACGACGATAGAGCTTCCTGAGCTCGATATCTGTGCATAGGACGGCCTTGAAGGAAACTTCATAAAAGTCCTCCAAGGAGGCACCTTGACCTGCTAGTTTTGCTCTTAGCCATGCAAAGTGCTCACCTAGGCGTACACCAAAATCGTCCGTGTTCTTGGCCGTTCTCGCCCAATCTACCATCTCTTCCGCCGCCTGGAGCCACTCTCTCTCTATGAGATCTTCCTCTTTGCCAAAGAGAGGGTGGTTAACATTGACCAGGAGTTTTTTCGGTTCACCTTTTCTCCTCGAGTTGATGGTTTTTTGGCGGACGTCATGGAGCCGATCCGCAAGGATCTCGCGACCCTTGGTGGTAAAGAGGGTGAGCGGGATGTATTCGCTCTCTGCCTCCAACTCGAGGATTTCATCTGAGTTAGCGAGGGAAAATACCTCACCGACTTCCATCTGAACTTCAGGCTCCGGGTCTTTTCTGAGCCTTTTTATGCGTTCTTCCCGGGTCTCGTCTGTGTCGTCATGAGCAGCACGCTTCGTGGCCTTCAAGACTGGCGAAAAGATTTTTTTGAGACCACTAAGAAGAGCTGAGCCCGGTGAATTTTTGCTCTTCTGATTGCCATTGGAAGAAACCGTTATGAATGATTCGTCGTCAGATGGAGGTTGTGGAGCAGGCTGCGGGCCGGATACAAGCGCTCGACGGAGCTTTTCTTTTTTCTTGTTCCTGATTTCGATCGCCGAGTTCTCCAAGCGCTTGTCGTCTTTGTCCATGGCGGCAATTTCGGTAACTCTGAAAGAGTCCGTATGTGTCTTCGAGGAATGAGGTTTGACTGTGGCACCACCAGGACCTGACATCGCGAAAATGAAGCAGAGATGAGAAAACTCGACGAAGCGCTTGTTTTGAGGCTGAGGAGAGTAACTATATAGTCACGTGTTACATCCGTGTCTAAGTCAAAGTCCCGACGCGTGCAGGGAAGTCTACAGGAGGGCATCTTAATGCAGCTAACTTATCCTTAGATTCGTCTAAGTCGCTCGCGAGCTCACTACCTCAATCGAATCACGCAGTACAATTGTGACTCGTGGTGGCTGTGCACTCACGCTTTCGACTTCCAGCCACGATGGCGCCAAACGATACAGCTGGAATCGAAGGCATAGTCACTGCGATAACATCTACGAATAATTTGCAGGCATTGAATCATACTCTAAAGAACTCGCTGCCCAAGGAGGCACGGGAACAGATCTTTGCAAAGGCATTAAATAACGGCCAGGACCCGCTCAATTTTCTCGATTTCTCAAATCACAGCCTCGGGGTACTCTATATCATGTATGATGCCTATTTTCTTTGATGCTCTGTCTATTGATTCTGGATCAGCTCCGCCAGAGTTTGTAGCCCTCATCCACCTTCCTGGGCCACAATCAACCAATTCTGCCGTTCGTTTATCCCTGAACAAGTCAGGCACGCTCCTGAACGTGGTCTGCGCTCTATTGTTGCATTGTGATTCAAGTTTACCGGGTTTCAGTAACCTTCTTCGCCAACGGTATTGTACGGCTTGCGGGGCACGTCAGCAATGTGAGCGTTTCTTTCTTGTGATACTAGCATTAACGTCTTTCCAGCCAAAACTCTGCATAGAGCCACTGTATGCTCTCCTGACTCGTTATCCACCCAGTCCCAACTACCTCACACCGATTCATCAGATCTTTCTGCTCCAGTGCATCAGCGCTCGTGTTTTCTCTTTCGCTCTCCCCATTCTAGAACATCACATCACTGAAATAGACACGTATCTTTGTCCTGATTTGTCTTACAACGACAACCTTCTCCATCACTATCTTGGAGGCGTCATTCTTGCCGCGCTGAAAAAGTGGGGTCCTGCCGAGGAGCATTTTGAGATTTGTGCCACGAGTCCTGGATCTGTTCCAGCTGCTATACAACTCGAGGCTTTGAAGAAGTTGAAACTTGTTCAGCTTATATCCAAGGGGCAGGTGAGTAAAACATTTGGGTTTTGTCGGGACAGTATCTATGTCACATGCAGACATCCCCACTGCCAAAATACATCCACGCAGGCCTACCACGTCTCTTGAAAAATAGTCCTTATAATATCTTCATCAGTGCGTATCCCAACAAACTTGGACTGCTGCATAGTATAGTGGAGAAAGAGGCCCAAACATTCACTACCGAGCAGAATCTCGGTTTAATCCAGCAAGCACTCTCCCGTGCACCGCGTTGGTTACTGAAAAAGTTAACACGAACATATGTCACCGTCAACGTGAAAGAAATAGGCAAGGCAGTCAAAATCGAGGATGAAGCGGAAGTCAGGGCACTGATTCTCAGCATGGTTTGTCCACATCCAGTCGTATATGGCAAGCTGACAATTCTGCTAAAGATTGAATCCTCAGATATCTCGGCGCAGATTTCATCAGATGGCACAGTGACATTCTCTGATCCACCGCCACAGTTTACCAGGGACCAAGTAGACAGAATCCTGAAAGAAGCACAAGACCAAACAGCGTTCCTTGATCAAGTAGACATGAGCGTTGCACGGAGCAGAGAATTCTTGAGTAAGGTTGGTCTACTCTTTTCTCTAGTCCCCGTTTCATGATGTGTTAGGTTGTCAGAACCAGAGACGAGTGGGGAGGCAGCTCTCACATGGCCATCGACGAGGAAATGCTTCTTGGTTCGGGTTACGGTTACGACCAGATGATAGCAGGTATGGGCGGAGACTACGCGTAAAGATGTGTATTTTAGTGTACAGCAAGCTCATTCTTCAAGATACTCATAAAGGTATACATGAGGTGATTAGCCTAGTCTTTGACCAGGGAGTTCAAAATGATTGGCTTCGGTGAATTGCCATATGAGAGTAGAATCTTGCGTACGGAAAGCGGCACCGGTATAGAACGTGTGTCTATGTCCCTGGAGTCCGTAAAGGCTTGTAAAAACCATTCTCAATGGCTTTCTGAGGAACTGTGAGCATGAAGGGAACGTGGTCCGAGAGTGAGTAGAGTATGTGCCGCTTGATCTACCCCCGATCACACACATCACGAATGATGGTATGAAAAGGGTGGAGGCCGTAGCCATATGCATGGTCAAAGAGAGCAACAACGGTACTGGGCCAGGGCCAGAAGAAACATGCAAACACGATGACTATGAGCGTGAAGGACATGCCTATACCTCAGGATTCCTTTCGTGGTGTAGCAGATGTAACATGATGGCCACCACACTGGATTGTTAGAGTCTAATTCCAACATTGACAAATAACTCTTCATGTCACTGGTAGGAAACAAGAGAAAACGATCAGACCTTTTGCGGTTCGGACACCTCAAATACAAAGAATTTGGTTCCCGCTTGTCTCTCGAGGTACCCCGGCTGTCCATAGACATAACCACCGTATCCGGGGCATTCCGAGTCCTTTAGTAAGACCTAGTAAGACTCAGTCTTCACCCTGGAGCTTATTCACATTTTCTCTTCTTCGACGAATCTGCGTACGTCTTCGTTCCCTTGTCCGGTTCGCTCATTCTCCTGTTATTATATTCGAGCCACGAATGAGTTATGTTCTCCTCTTTTCCAAACATCGTTCCACCGGTCATATATAGAACCACGTTGTAGCCTTGCTACAAACCTTCATTCGTTTAGGACTCCCGTGTCCTGAGCATCTCACTGTCCAGTACGATTTCCTATGAATTTCCAATGCTGACGTTGTCAGAGTTATTTCAGTTTCTGAAATATTGGTTTTGTCATCCTTTTTCCCCCCGGATGGACCCGGAATCAAGACACGAACTTGCCTTACAGACTGTCCGCCGTGACACAGGTCGTGAGTCTGTTGTTGTAAAGTCTAAGGGAAGCAGGACAGCAATCCAGACGTCTCACAATGATGAAGAGAATTCGGGCATGCCTTTGTCTGTTTACTTACGTCTCCACGTTTCTCATTGATTCTCAGTGCCTTTGCTTCACCGTAACGATGAAACATATTTAGAACGAATCCTTGAAACTGCGTTGCAACAGGACTCCCATACCCTTTCTGTCCTCTCTGACAATATTTTACGACTTCCCGGCACATCTATGAGAAAATCACACCTGCTTAATCTCCTTGGTGGTATTTATTGGCAACGCTACCAGACTCTGCATGCAGCGGATGACCTCAATGCAACAGTCACTCTCCACGAAGAAGTAGCGAAATGTACTACAGAGAGTGACCCTATGAAAGCAGGTTATCTGAACGATCTTGGAGCTTCATTACTGCATCGTTATGAACGGCTTGGGGTTCTTGATGACATCAAAAGATCCGTAGAGGTTTTTGAGCAAGCCATCCAGCTTACTCCAGGCACTCATTCCGAAAGGCCCCTTCGCCTGGCAAATCTTGGAAACTCGCTCGCCCATTACTTCAAGCATTCCAATGATGTTGGTATCATTGACAGAGCGATCCGGGTGCAAGAGGATGTGATGCAACTCACTTTGGATGGCAATCCTCACAAGCCTGCCCGTCTCAGTAATTTGGGCAATTGCTTGGTCCGTCGTTTCGACCGGCTCGGTAACTCTGAAGATCTTGACAGAGGAATTGTTCTACTAGAAGATGCTGTTAGGCTCACTCCAGACTCAGACAGCAGCATGCCTATATACCAAAACAATCTCGCCAGCCTTCTTTATCGTCGTTTCCAACAGCGAGGTGACTCTACCGACCTGAATAGATCAATAATGATCGGGGAGGTCCTTGTTCAACTAACCCCAGATGACCATCCTGCAAAACCCGGACGTCTTTGTAACCTCGGCAATTACCTTCTGAGTCGATTCAAGCACTTCGGAGACATTTCTGACATTTATCGGTCAATTTCGGCTCAGGAGCAAGCCCTTGTACTCACTCCAGACAATCATTCCGACCGAATTTCACGTCTCACCAACCTCGGCAATGCACTCACTCTGCGGTTCGAGCGGCTTGGTAAACCTGACGATATCATTACATCTATCATGAGGTTCGAAGAGGCTGTAAATCTTTTTCCAGAAGAACATCCCGATAGGCCCTCCTGCTTGTGCTCACTTAGCCGTGCACTTGCACGGCGATTTGAGCGGTTTGGTGATCTCAACGACATCAATCGGTCAATCGTGTTACAGCAGGATGCGTTGACACTCACTCTGCATGACCACTCTGCTAAACTCTCACGTCAGAGTCAGTTCAGTACCCTACTTTTTCTTCGTTTTGAGCGGCTGGGTGATCTTGCTGACATCAATGATTCAATTGTGATGGCTGAGGATGCTGCACAACACACTCGAGATGGGCACCCCACGAAGTCTTCATATCTGGACCGTCTCGGAAACTCGCTTTTCGCTCGCTTCGAGTATCTTGGAGACATTTCCGACATTAACAGGTCGATATCCATGTTTCAATACGCTGTGAGACTCACTAAAGACGATCATCCCGACAAACCATCTCGTCTTAACAATTGTGGCAGTGCACTCTGGAGTCGTTTCAAACGGCTTGGAGAGCTGAACGATATCAACAATGCCATCAAGATGCATGAAAAGGCTGTGGAGCTCACAGTCGATGGTCACCCAGAGAAGCCCTCTCGTCTGAACAATCTTGGTAATTCACTTGCTCGTCGCTTCAGACGACTCGGTGAACTAGCTGACATCGACCGTTCTATCTCATTCAAGGAAAATGCGATTCAATTGATCTCAGATAGCGATCCCCGATTGCCTGTCCTACTGAGCAGTCTAGGAAACTCGTTAATTAGACGCTTTGAGAAGGTCATGGATGCCAACGACATCGAAAAGTCAATCTCAGTCCATGAGAAGGCGCTGCGTCTCACACAGGATGACCATAACAAAGCGTCCCGACTTAATAACCTTGCATATTCACTTTCAGTTCGATTCGAGCACTTTAAAAGTATCGAACATATCGATAAATCGATCCAGTTGCAGGAGGAGGCTCTTCATATTATCCCTGATGATCATCCTAACAAGTCGTTGTTCTTGATTAATCTTGGAAACTCTCATGCCCGACGCTTCGACTCATGTAGTAACTCCAAGAGCCTTGAAATGGCTCATCACTACTTTTCCATGTCTGCTCGGTCTCAAACAGGCTCTGCGGCAGTAAGGTTCAGAGCTTGCTCATTGTGGGCAAGATACAGTCAACTCTTCCAACCATCTTCTCTCCTAACTGCGTACAAGCATGCTATTTCTCTTCTTCCTGAACTTGCATGGCTTAGTCTATCCTTTGCAGATCGTCATCATCACCTTATGGAAGCAGGGAATGTGGTGAGAGATGCAGCTGCAGCTGCAGCTCAAACTGGTGACTTCAAGACAGCAGTTGAATGGCTTGAGCAAGCCCGTTCAGTTATTTGGGGCCAAGTTCTCCAACTTCGGAGCCCAGTTGACGACCTCCGCCGGCAGCATCCTGATTTGGCTAATCGTCTCATCTATTTATCTAGGATTTTGGAGGGCGCGGGTGCTCCAGAGGATGAGCTGACCACTTCTGCAAAACAATCATCACTGGAGCCAAATGGAAATCAATATCATCAGTCCGCTCACGAGAGGGAGCAGCTGCTGGAAAAGATAAGGAGCTTGAAAGGCTTTGACCAATTTCTCCTTCCCAAGACAATTTTACAGCTTTCATCAGCTGCGAAGAATGGTCCTGTCGTCATTCTAAATGCCAGTATACTTGGCTGTCAGGCGTTCATCGTTACTTCCAATAATGAAGTCCAGCATGTTCCTCTCAATGGCTTGACTTTTAGCGATGCTTTGGCTCTTCGTAAATCGCTTCGTAATCTTCTTATGACTCTTGGTCGTGGTACCTCGCACGAGTCGGATAGGTTACATGCCAAACGAGTTCCAGATGATGGACGTCTTGCAGAACCAGAGGCAGAGTTCTCTCGCATTCTCTCGGAACTATGGATTCATGTTGTGAGGCCAGTTCTTAATAGTCTAAATGTGCCAGTAAGCAATCTATTGTAGAAACGGATCTTGTCCTAACTTGCTCTTTCACAGACCGGTTTGGAAGAAGTGCCTCATATATGGTGGTGTCCAACGGGACATCTATCTTTCCTTCCAATTCACGCGGCGGGTCTTTATAGCTCAAATCAGCCATTTGGATCGAAACTATGCGACCTGGTGATCTCGTCTTACACTCCTACACTGTCTGCTCTTATGAGAACTTCCCGCCCTGAAATAACTAGACAACACCAGCTTCTTACTGTTGCCCTACCGTCAGAATCGAGACTTCCAGCTACATTGAAGGAATTAGACTGCGTTGAGGAATATGCCTCCGAAAAGTTCGTCATAGTACGACTACTGGAAGGTGCTGCAACAGTCAAAAGCGTCGTGAAGAGCATGAATGAGTCCGGCTGGGCTCACTTTGCATGCCACGGAGTCCAGGATATTTCCAATCCTATGAAAAGCGCACTTCTCCTCACCGCACATTCCAAGTTGTCACTGTCGGAAATCAGCAAGCTTTCTCTTCCTTTCGCAGATCTAGCTTTTCTGTCGGCATGTCAAACGGCTACTGGTGCTGAAGATCTTGAAGAAGAAGCTGTACATCTAGCAGCGGGAATGCTGCTGGCGGGATACCGTAGTGTGATTGCAACAATGTGGTCAATTATGGACAACGACGCAGCTCAGGTAGCAGCTGATGTCTATCAACATCTGTTCAAGGACTCGGAACCAGATCCAACCCATGCAGCCAAAGCATTGCATCTTGCAGTCAAAACACTTCGTGATAAGAATGTGTCTTTCTTTTCTTGGGTCCCTTTTGTACATCTCGGTGCTTGACAGTTCAGTATCTAGATTTGTATGCAAGTACCATGTACAGAGAGACGGTATATTATTATGATGTGTGAAGACAGTCATTGTTTGCTGAGTTCTTTAACAGTCTGGACTTTTAATGTGATGTAAGTACGAAAATGATTAAAGACCTCAAGTAAGTACACTGCCAAATGAGCAATGCAACTGGCCACCATGTAGGGAGAGGCTGGATTCCATGGTAACATCTGAATGGATCCATGGTAGAGCCAGGTCGGCTGAAGGGTGATGTGGCAGGCAACTATTATGGTGGAAAGCGGATGGTATGCACACTCAGACTCCTTCCCAGTCACTTCATTGTGCTTTTGCTGCTGACATATTGTATGGCAATTGTATATGGAGCAGAGAGTTCTTGAGTAAGTTTGGTCCAAGGTTGGTCTACTCTTTTCTCTAGTCCCCATTTCATGATGTGTTAGGTTATCAGAACCAGAGACGAGTGGGGAGGCAGCTCTCACATGGCCATCGACGAGGAAATGCTTCTTGGTTCGGGTTACGGTTACGACCGGGTGATAGCAGGTATGGGCGAAGACTACGCGTAAAGATGTGTATTTTAGTGTACAGCAAGCTCATTCTTCAAAATACTCATAAAGGTATACACGAGGTGATTAGCCTAGTCTTTGACCAGGGAGTTCAAAATGATTGGAAGCAACGCTTCGGTGAATTGCCATATGAGAGTAGAATCTTGCGTACGGAAAGCGGCACCGGTATAGAACGTGTGTCTATGTCCCTGGAGTCCGTAAAGCTGCTTATAAAAACCATTCTCAATGGCTTTCTGAGGAACTGTGAGCACGAAGGGGACGTGGTCTGAGAAGACAGGAAACTCCGGAATTGTAGTGTTCCGAGTTCCTGCAGACTTGAGACGCTTGATGTCTGCGATAATATTCCTCTTCACTTCTGCAGAAGTGAGTGGAATAGGACTACCATATTTGATACCGAGAAGACCTGAAATGTTTGTCGGATAGGTTCCATAAAGACCTGGTAAGATTGGCAAGTTATATGGAGTGTGAGCACCGACGTTGGTAATGGTAAGGTCGTCAGGGATTCCGCTGTCGCGAATGATGCCAGTGTAGTAGTAGCTGTTGTGAAACTGACTGAATAAACGTCTTTCGGTTTCATCAAGATCAAAACCGCCAAGATTGTCGAGCTTTGGTGGAATGGCCACGATGACCTTTTTGGCCTCGACAAGCGTCAATTCGTGGGGCGTTTGAACCCAGATCTTGACGCCGTCTCCGTTGCGATCCATACAGACAACATGACTGCTGTATAGTGCATCTGTGCCCAGTTCAGCTGAAGCTTTTTCATACAACTGGCTGTTGTCGTGATCCTTGGTCGTCAAGAACCCATTCTGAATATTAGCTAAGGTATCAAGACCAAAGTTCGCCATGGTATAGAGAGTCAACTGTTCAAGCAGATTGCCATAACCCTGCTCATATTGAGAGATGATGGGAACCATCGCGTCAAGCTGGTACTTTTTGACAAATGAGTGGAAAGGGAGCAGGAGGTCTGAATCGGGTTCTAGTGAGTAAGGGAGGTAGAAACCGTCATTGAGTTGGGGATATTTAGCCAACTGTGCTGCGTACGCCTGGAGAGCAGCAGCCGTAGCTGTCTGATTGGATGGAGCGTACCCAGTGACAGTTTTTCCGGTGGTGAAATCCACATACTCCGAGACCACTTCACTCGTGCTGGTTAAAACTAGCGGAATGTCGAAACGAGCAAAATATTTCTGAACGATGTCCAGATTATGCCATACCACAACGCCTATGTCAATCTTACCGCCTGTAACTGGGTCGGTATAGGTTTCTGTATGGCCCCCGAGTCTGTTTTTGTGCTCGACTAGCACGATACTCTTCCCTTTGTCACGGAGCGAAATCGCAGAGTATGTACCGCTTGATCCACCCCCGATGACACACACATCGCGAATGATGGTATGAGAAGGGTGGAGGCCGTAGCCACATGCATGGTCAGAGAGAGCAACAACGGTACTGGGCCAGGGCCAGAAGAAACATGCAACCACGATGACTATGAGCGTGAGGGACATGCCTATACCTCAGCTGGAAGGATTCCTTTCGTGGTGTAGCAAGTGCAATGAATTGAGCAAAAGGTCGATGCAGTGAAAAGGAAGAGCCGTATGAGTCGTCGTAAGAAGTAAAAGGACCGATAATAGGCCGCTCGCCGATCCGGACAAATTTTTCAAAATCCCATTCGGGTTTTAGACAAGTTTGGACATCCATTTTGAAGAAATGCTCGTCCGAAAGTCCGGACAGGAAGCACCCTTTGGCAAGGACTGGATACTGCTTGTGAAAATACGTCCAGAAAGTCGGTTCTACAGAAAATTTAAACGTTATATGCGCGAAAACAGGCTGAATTTTGGAGGCTAATAAGGAGGCTGGTAAGCGCACGTGATTCCCGGATCACATCCTCGGACCCGAGGACCCGGTCAGCGAACGAGATTTTGGGGATTACCAGAATCCCGAAGTTATAAGACACCAATCGGCAGTAGAACATTGCGTTTAAGAGCATGGCCGCCACAGGCGATGAAGACGAGCCTATGACGGAAAGCCCCGGAGTGCGGCACTAGGGTGCACAAACGTGAATCAAATCTTGGCACTGGTTTAGACTCCACCTGCCACAGCCTGCCACTCAAACGGGCCCGAGGCGATAACCTTTCGCTGAAAGGCCACCTAACGTTCCACAAAAAAACCGCCACAGACGTTTAGACTCGTGCTTGCTCCAATGTTGGAATTGTTTCACTCCTTCCTTAAGGTAGAAAACAATCAGACCTTCTGTAGTTCGGGATCGAGGAATCCATCCTTATGGGGAAACTCTTGTCCGTTTCGATTGCTGAGGAGTTCCTTGTTCGGCCAAAGTGTCTAAATTGTTAAAACTACTGCGCAGTAAAGCTGGAGGAGTCTCTGACTGACAGCAGTTGGCTTGTCTCTCACTGGGACGGTTTTGATTGGAAAAGACAAGAGGCAAAATTGAATGAAGAGCTACCTCAGTTCATCAAGAATATCGCCAGTGTTGACGGTCACGCTATACCCCGCGGCACGAGACTTTATCACCCTTTTGCCAACTTGAAAGTGGTTTTCTGTCCAATAACAGCATCCTCGAAATCCGCAAGGACGGCTGCTTCCTCTGAACACCCCATGTTATTAGGGCGACGAAAGTATATGTTCTATCTGCGCCATCTCCTTTCTTTGACTTCGGATGTCCATCTACTGGTGCTACGCTTAGAATAGCAACGAAAGCAAATGAGCGTTGTGCCTCTTGGAGAGTCTTGGAATATCTTTGAGTGTAAGTGATCTTGATAGTCCTTGAGATTTGCCAGTCACATAGATGGACACGAAGTATAGGCAGTTTCCTTCTCGAAGCGAACCAAGCGGGAGTCATGAAAAACCTGTCTGGGCGGAGATTTGCGGAAAGAAGTTAGGGTAGCGTCACATGACGAGAATCATTTCATCATCGAACGTCAGACCTGCAGGCCTCAGGGGTCTCAACTCCTGATGAATGTTAGTCTCTCTGGCCTACATGTACATTTGCTGGCCCCCGGTATGGCTGCAAGCCTGCATAGATCTGATTGGCACTGTGTTGGTGTGCCTGTGATCACCTCATTTGCTTTCAGACGACTTGAGCGATCGAAGACCGACTCCAAGTATGACGTACGATCACCGTCATGAAGCTTGTCTGACCCTATAAAGTCCAACTCTCTGGAAGCTGGCAACCCCAATTTTTTCTGTCCAACCATGTCTTTACCTCCTGCCCCGAAGGATATCAGCTCCAAGCCAGCCAAAGGCAGTGTAGTCGAACCTGTCGATAAGACCAAGAAGGACAAAGATGTCACTGAGAAGGTCCGCAACGAACCTCGATATTGATCATTCTGATTTGCACTCCAGCTCAAACTTTACAATACGATTCAGGCCTTTCGGGCTTCCAGACTCCCCTCTAACGCTCAAGTCGACTCTTTTTTAACTTACATCCAAAACAATGTTGAAGCGGCCAAATCCAAGGACAAGTCCGTCTGCAAAGATACCCAAGAACTTTTCACAGATTTCAACGCCATCCTGGATGCTTTTCGAGATGAAATCCTTCACAAGAACGGCGACGAACTCATTCAGGAATTTGTGTGGAGGACCAAAGTGCAGGATCTCTCAGACGAAGTTTCGGAAGGTATCAAGGCCTCCACCAACAAAGATGCCCCCATCACGAAAGACAAGGCAAAGGAAGATGCCAATACAGGTATGTAGCCTGCAGCCTGAATCTGAAAACTGACTTCTTCCCTAGCACTATCTCATTTGCGCACCATTGCGAAGCTCATCGTAACAAACTCTGAAGCTCGCAAGCTCGTCACTGACCTATCGGTTATTGGACGCGATCTCGTCTCCCGTGGAGCTGCAAAAGCAGCAGGCACCATTGCACCCAGTCCAGAAGAGCTGGCAGGCGTTGATGAAAGTACCAAACGTGATGAATTTGTGGAGGATGACGTACCAAATTCGGAAGAAATCAGGGCGACTGCCACGGAGACTAAGGAAACTACTGTCGAAGCGACCAAAGACGCCGCGAAAGCAGCTACAGCTGACGCCGCTGATGCCGTTGCTTCCAGCTCCGATGACGAAGTAGAAGGCGAAAAGAAGAAAAGCTTATTCAGCCGTCTCAGTGTATGCCTTTCTCTCCAAAACCTTCACATTCTCACTGCATCTAATAGGGCCGTATCCCTGATAAGCACAAGAATCTTGCCAAAGATCATTACCACAAAGGTCGCAAATTTTTGACGGAGGAGTATTTCCCGCAAGATCGTAGAGATCAATGGATATGGCGAGCAAAGAAGGTTATCATTGAATGCCAGTCACATCCCGAGTACCAATCGTCGCTCGAGTGGCTTCTCGACTTTATCGACGAGTACTTTGGTCATGGCAAGACGTTAACTCAAACGCATGGCGGAAGTGTCGCAGAAGTGCTCGGCGGACAGGTATGTCTGACTTGCGTATGCGCTCTCGCGAACTGATCATTATGACAGGGTACCGAATTGAATAGAAGCATCCAAACACTGCTTACCGTGGCCGATCGATTCGCCAACAATAACTCCTTCAATGATTTGGTTCTCGTGAGAGTACAGACCATTGCCCAAGACGCTCGAGATGACCAGGAATTGAGGGAATGGTGGTCCAGAGTGGGCAACTACTTGCGCCGCTTGCTTGTCGAGTCTGGATACATTGTCGAACCAAAATCGGGATCAGACGGCAGGAAGTTATTGGATGATGGCAAAAAGTTCTATGGTACAGGTTCAGAGGATGACTCACCGATTTCTGAAACTGCGCCCGTTACCGCTCCTGCAACTGACATTCCAACTGCAACTGGCACCCCATCCGCGGCTTCAGCTGCAGCCGCTGGAATTCCGGCCGCTTCCATCAATGGAGACCAGACCGTTCCCGCTGGAGATTCAGCTGCAACTTCTTCACAACGCGGCAAGTATCGCCAACATCTTGACACTCTCTTCGACGGTCTTGGTGAATATGTCAAGGGTATCAGACAGGACGAAGGCAATCAGAGGCAAGTGGCCTCAAGTTTATTCAACATACGTGAATTCATACCTCGATTAGATTCGGTAACGCTCTGTCCAAGTTCACTAAGGATCTTCTCTTCGTCGACGTCGGTGATGGTGAAGGAGGCAAATTGTCCTTGAAACGCGATATGTGGGGCGACATCCGCCGCGTAGTGTTACCAATCTTAGTGGAGAAGGTATGTTCTTAGTTTCCGATTAGTATCGCTATTCAATGGTTGAAGGTTGGATACGTTCCCATTCCGCGTATCGAATATACAGATGATGCGCTTGACCTCGTCGTCGAAAATCTCACCCTCTCGGGGAAGAACCTTTTCCCCAACATTGTTGCCGTCGAGGCACACAACTATCTCGAATTCAGCCCATACGGCATTGGACAAGAAGAAGGTAACAGACATGAGATGATCATCACTTTGTCCCAGATGCAGGCGGATATGAGAGATGTTGCGTTCTACTTCGAGAGGAAGAGTGGCATAAAATTGAAGGACTCTGGTCTCGCCGATGTCGTCATTGGTGGCGAGGGTCTCAACGTATGTTCCAGTTGCATTGCTCGCCTGCCGTTGATACGCCTTAGGTCGTCATACACATTGTTTCTTCAGGAAACGACCCCTCATCTTTCTTCCAAGTGAAAAACATCAACGTCAAGATTGATTCTTTGAAATTCTCCATCAGAGATAGCAAGCACGATTTCCTCTACAAGACCCTTCGCCCTTTGGCCACAGGTCTTATTAAACGCCAGATCTCCAAAGCCATCAAGGACGGCGTAACAACAGGCCTAGGAATTTTCGATGGACAGTTAATCGCTGTACGAGATCGTATTCAAGAGGCACGAGCAAGTCAGAAGCAAGAAGCGACGGCTGAAGGGAAGAAGACGAGCGTTTTTGATGTTTGTCCCTTCTCAACTTCATAAACTAGCTAATATCTCTATTATAGGCCTTTAAACGAACTCGTTCAAGGGATGCTACTGAAACGACATCTTTGGGTGCTTCCAATTCACAATTCAAGGTCGTATCCAACAAGCGCAACTCGATCTTGGCGAACAAAGGACATCCCGCTGGATGGGTCAATCGCGCCAACGACAAGTCGGACTACAAGGATGGAAAACAGCAAGGATGGAAGAGTGATGCTTTTGATATCAACCCCGACAAAGTGTCATCATCTGCTAAGCAAACTGTCAGCGCGGCAGCTTAGACGAATGAAGGACATTCAATTAGTTTGGACCACTTGTATTTCTAGCTGAATCACGTTCTTATAATGTACTTTGTTTTTAATTTCAAGACATTGTCAAGATATGCCACATCGTAGAATCGAAGATCTTCACTCTTTCCTTTTGACCGTCTTCGTCACTTCGTAGTCCTTGCACTCCTCCCCAAAGTGTACGCACCATTTTCAGCTACCGATGCTTCTTACTTTTATACCACATGAGCCGTTTTGTCCCTTTGTCCCTTTCTTTCTTCTATGTACAGCTGTGCTACATATATTCACTGCAGCTCGGAACTTGGCAGAACGTGATTTTGGAGGTCATATTGTCACTTCGACTATTCAACCCAGTGGTAATGGCACAAGAATGAAGGTCTACGATATGTATTGAATTGAAGCGGTGAAAATAATCCAATCCAATATACGCACGCATGTATAGAGGGTATTATTATACGAAAGTAATGCATAACATCGAAGCTCTATCCAACTCATACGCCAGCAACGATCCTGAACACAGCATCAGTGAATCCGCAGTAGTAAACAGAGAGAAGGACTCACTCTTCTGCCTTGTTCAAAGCATTGACAAGACCGATAAGTTCTCGTCTCCTCGCCACGATATGTTCACTCTCTTTCAACAATTCATCGAGAACGTCAGGCTTGTACAGTTCCTGCAGCAGCTCCTTCTGCAAGTTCTCCTGCGCATGTCCGACAAGTGTCAATGTGATAGCTTTTGGCACCATATCGATCATCTCGCGTTTCACAATGTTGAAGTATGAATGGATGAGAAGTTCTGCAGCCCCTTAACGAAGGTCTCACACAAAACTCATAAAAAGCTTACTGATGAGCTCCGTTTCCATTGTCTCCCGCTCACTCAAACCCGCCTGTGGCTTGATGATAGCTGGTGGTGCCTCCATGACAGGCGCGGCAGGATTCTTCTTCTTTGTCCCGTTCTTTGCAGCAAAGAAAGATCCAAAGAAACTAGGTTCCTCTTTCTTCGGTTCGACATCAAGGTCCTTGTTGTTGTTGATCTGGCCTGGAGCAAGTTTGCCAGTCTTGGGATCTGCTTGTGCAGGTGGAGGTTTACTGGCGTTTAGCCGTTCACTCACAATTGCCATGGCCTGAAAAACAGGATGAGGAAGAAAGCAACACAGATGAAAAGGTATACTTTATGACCGTTGATGAAATCTGGATGAGTTGTGTTGACATAACATGCTTGCATGCTAATAGTTCAAGGCTAAGGAAAGATGCGAATCATGAACGAAACATCACTCACGCAACCATGTCTGAAACCAACTTCGTCGTAGGTGTCATGCAATTTCTGAAAAAGTTGACAACAACAGAGTTGAAACGTTCCCGGAGGGCAGGATATCGTCTGAACGCTTGCTAAAGACTCCTAAGACCATGAAAAGCACGAGAAATGGAAGCCTACTATCTTAGCCAGCAGTTGAGTGAGGATGCGAATGAGTTCGTCATACACGAGTTGACAGCATTTCAAACTCGGTTCTTCCAGTCGCTTAATCTGTTGTTTGACGATGACCTCAAACGCCGCAGTGCCAACAAACAGTGCTGGTGTTGAACCAGAAGAATTGTAGAGGATGGTTCTGATATCACCATCCTTCACTTGGTCGAATGGATCGATGTTCTTGATACCGTTGTTGAATAGCTCGTGGAAGACGAAACTGATACGAGCACCTCCGGAAAGCTCGTTGAGAGACAAATCATTAGTATTACCATCAATGACCGTCCGGAATTCGGTTGTAAATTCGGTAATGACTGAAAGAACGACATTCCCGGAATTGGCTTCTGCTAGAGGGCCGCCTAATGATTGGAGTTCGGCGCTATATTTCGCTAGTTGCTGGGTAATGCGAAGCTTGATATCGGGAAGTGTTGCGCGGATATGGTGCATCAAGACCTAGAGCAAGTTAGCTCAGTGTTAGAGAACCCCATGACGCACGCACCATGTTAAGTTTTCTCGCCAAAAAAGGAGTACCACAATATTGTGCTTTGCTCTTGTAAGCTGGGTGGTTCTCAAAGAACTCACGCTCAGAATCGAGGGCCTTGACGATGGATTTAGCGGCGTCGATATCACGTTGACCACGGTTGACAACTGGTACATAACCCATACGCAGGGGAATAACACGACCGGCCAGAATGTCAATTACATCTGTTCCCTTGTCCCTGGAGTTGGAAGTTTAAGAACGCGTCATCGCACAGAAAGAGACTTACATCAGGTCGACCTTTGTCAATACACCAATGGTCCTGCTACCCTCTGGATCGACTTCTCTTGCCATTTTCAGACCTTCTGAGTTGGCCAGATCTACGTTGGCGGGTGAAACCGCGAGAACGATACAAGCAGGTTTAGCGATATACTTCATGAGCATATCTCGAATCTGCTTCTCGATGTCTTTTGGCTGGTCTCCCACAGGCACTTTTGTGAGGCCGGGCAGGTCGACGAGTGTCAGTGTGAGGACGTTTGGAGAGAAGATACGGAGATTGATGGGAAGAGGTGAGATACCAGCGTTCCGACCTGTCTTGGCCTCTGTATCGCGGACGATTTCATCGCGAATCTTGTTGAAGTCGTAGAATTTTTCTCCAGGAAGATGAAGGAACTCCCCCCATTCATCTGCATTGGCTGCTTTGTCTGAGCTGTCGTCAGGTTTTGCTACACCGATCAGCTTGAAATTGCGAGCCTATTAGACCAAAGACTTACCTGTTCCATTCTGTTGTGATGTGCCGGGAGGTCTATGGATAAGTTGAAGAACCTGTCAAAGAGTTGGCGCCAGATATTTCGCTCGTTTTCAGCTCACCAGTGGTCGCCGTGTTACAATGCCGGTACCACGAGGCAGGAAATCTCGTCCAACAATGTTCTATGGTTTCAGGTGCGTCAATATAAGATTATAGTAATACATGAAAGCTCACCTCAAGGACACTGCTCTTACCACTGCTCTGACTTCCGAGCACGCAAATTTGAGGCAAGTCTATCGTTGACGAGCCTGAGCCTACGGCGGTAAAAACATCCTGGAGTTTGTTTACTATTGAGACAATTTCTGTCCCGAGACCTGAATTTCCGGTAGACATAGTGAAAGGTGAAAGGAAGACGGCACTCGTCACAGCCTGCTGCTGCGATTAGCGGCAAAACAGAACCAAACTCAAGTTTTTTTTGGTCAAGTCCATCATGCCACTACTTTACACATACTGACAGACTGCTCTCTCCGAACATTTTGGCCTGCCTGCTAAACTGAATTAATTTGGCCGCTTCTTGACAATTCTGGGATGCTATCATCTGGTTCCAACCCGTGGTCTAGCTCACGTGGTCCTTGTCACCATATAAAGCGATGATCAGCTATTCCGGCTGACCACAATGCGTTCCTCCCTCTCGCTCCTCTTCATAGGGTTGGCTTTGACAAAAGCGGCCATTCCGCCACAACTCTTCTCTAGCCTCGTACCAGCCAAGATTCTGGACACCGCAGAGTCTCTACCTTTACCAATTCAGTACCCTCAATACACGGATATGGAACTGGGACAATGGCAGCTGTTCTCACCTAACACATGGACGTCTGGGTTCTTCCCTGCCACATTATACGCCCTCAACACGCGCAAGGCACTTTGTGGAACGTCCGAGAACAATAATCTCGCCATCGCAGACTGGCTTAACCTCGGACGCTCGACTAGTAGTGGCCTGATTCCTCTCGAGACAGATAACACTCTCGGACACGACGTTGGGTTCATCAGTTTTGCTTTTGTCGAAGAATTGGCAATGCAAGTGACCTCGCGTCCACATTATCGTGTGACTGATGATTCGGATAGAAATCCGCAAAACCAAACCGCGATCAGTGCCGTCAACAACTTTGCCAAAGACCTCGCTGCGCGATTTAATCCGATTGTTGGGTGCACGCGAAGTTGGGATACTGCAGACCCAACAGATTTTCAGGTAGGTCAAACACTCATTCGTTCGATGACTGACCTGGATAGGTTATCATCGACAATATGATGAACCTCGAGGTTTTGTTCGTATCGGCCGATCTTACAGGCAACCAGACTCTCCGAGACATAGCGACTTCACATGCAGATACGACCCTGAAGAACCATATTCGACCTGACGGCGGTACCTGGCATGTTGTTGAATACAATGCGACCACTGGAGCTGTAATCGCCAAGTTCACCTCACAAGGATATGCAAATAGCAGTACTTGGAGTCGTGGACAATCCTGGGGCGTGTACGGTTATGCAAACAGTAGGTGACCTGGAGAGGGCGTAATCCTACTCAACCGTCTAGTGTTTAAACGGACAGGAAACATCACGTACTTGAACACTGCTATCAAACTCGCGGACTACTTCCTTGATAACCTTCCATCTAACGGCATTGTTCCATGGTATGCATCTTGACTGGTTAGACTTCAATTACACAAACGCCGCAGGGATTTTAACGCGCCTCCTGCTGGACGTCCAGCTGATTCATCGGCGGCTATGATTGTAGCAAATGGGCTGCTGTTGCTCGGACAGCTTGACACCGAGACGACCAGACGTCCTACGTGGATCACGGCTGCAACCCAAGTATGTCTATCTCTAAGACCCAAAACCTCAACCATAGCGCTGTGGTAGATCATTTCGAACATGACAGCATTAGCTTGGGACCCTGCGTGGCAAAGCTTGCTCTCGAACGGGACGGTGAACATGCCCGCGAACAATTACTTGACAGGCATTGTTTATGGTAGGCACTTGGCAGTCCCTTGAGGGTGTTCTGATATCCTATAGGTGATTATTACTTTGTACAGGCGGGGAATGAGCTTATCCAGATGGGTCTTGCAAGTTGCACTTGAGAGTGGTCCTTTGTTAACACAAAAAATACACTTCTGTCTGCCTACAACCTATCTCAACCGTAATTGAGACGGAAAATATCATTATAACTGTGCATTGTGAGATAGCTATAGAAGCAAATTAGAGGGACTTACACGTAGTAACTGCCATTGTCGGGCATCAGTTGGAATGTCTGGCTGAACTGAAGAGGGTTTTCGCTGTCGTCTACCTGAGCTAACTGTTACAACAGAAGAGGCAGAAAGCGGTATAAGTTACCACAAGCATGCCAGACACGCTAACAAGGATACTGGCCACAGTTTGAGAAGAGGGTTGAGCATCGATAGTTGTTACTTTGTGAACGACCTTCTGAAATGGCAGACCCTGTAAAACAGAGTAAGACGAAACGTGATAGAAGTCAGCTCACTCACTATGAGCTTTTCTATGATGCCTGTTGTTCCCTGATAAGGACTGCCCTCAAAGCTGAGCATAGATGAGTCCCTCTAAGTCGCGTGAGATGTCGATCAGGTTGATCTTTGAAGATACACACGTATAGGGAGGCCAGATTAGCTCTATTTGTGTCAAAGGTATTGTAATAGAATTCGGTGAACTGTTTCGCGATGCTATTGAAATCAGCCATGACAAGCCAGAGTGAGGTCACATGATTCTCTGATGTCTCAGTTCTCTGCTGAGCAGCGTCCTGCAATTCGCAGAAAGTCTTCAGCTCAGAATTTGCTGAACACATTCAAACCGAACTCGGCGGCTGCCTCTGCGCCGACGGCCCCAATAGCCCCCAGCAATTCAATGGTATATCAGTCTCCCGTTATAATGGGCACTGGCACACCCATTGCTACAACCCCTTTGACTCGAGATTGGGACTCTCAGTCTTTGCATTCAGATATATTGGCAAACCCTATGACCCAGGGAACCTCGATCGAGTATCTTAGAGACCTCGTTCAGAAGAGGATCATAACTCTCAATTATGTTCGTAATATCCATGAGGGGTATGTCGTTTCTTCACCTAGAACCAGTCTTACATTTGTAGGCGCTGTCATTGGTTTCATACTATTCTGATATCCAAGGCTGAGCTCGACAGAGAGTTTAACAATCAAACCATGAAGAAACGGTACGGGACAACGATCAGGTAACTTGGATGCTGATTTCAAATCAGAACCGCTCGGTTCTCTATGCTCGGAATGTCGCTATCAAACCTGCTCGACATTCAGCAACCCCAGGATCTGCTTCGTGGTCTCCTCAACACTCTTCAAGAATACGATCAATCCAAGGAAGACGGGGACAAACACAAAATGGTGTGTATCTTCCATTCAACTCTGTTTGATATCCAATGAACCATAGCGCCCACCAAAGCGACTTTTTAACAGGGCTAAAATCGGCAAACGAGTCGGTATCACAGAGTTCTCTGGTGGTTACGACTCTGCCAACGAATCCTACTTAATGGTTCCGCAAGTAGTGAGTGACCTCTCAGGCTTCCCAGCATTTTCCCACATAATTGTGTTTCAGCCATTTCCATTGGATTACCATGAGACGCTTCTGTCGCTGTTGGACGTCCTATCGGAGGTGTACAATAAGATATCCAAACTTCTCGGACCTTCCCCGTTTCCACAATCATCACAACACATGATGGGTCCATTGGGCTCGCTAGCGCCGCATCCCGGCGTGTCCTACCTGTTTTCAGGCGACAATAATCCTCCATATTCAAGTGCACAGGGACCAAATTCCCAATCAAACCCAAACCTTACCCAGTCTTCAAACGATAACGAGCTGAATAGCAGTTTGTGGGAAATCGCAAATGCGAGCACGAGTTTTGGTGGGATGACAGTCGCGTATGGAGGTGGATTGGCTAGTCCGCCTCCGTCATGGACACCTGGATTTGGAGAGATGGTTCTCAAGATTGACAGCAAATTCAAGGTTGGTTACTGTTTGACTTGACTACCTTTCTAACACTATCCAGAAATACATATCCATACTCCTCAAGGAACTCGATCACTTCGCGAGGAATGGGATCAAAGATGAGCTGGCCTCTCTTGATCCTTTACTGCGGAACATCAACATCCCAGATGAGCCTGCGGACAACAGGGGGTATTTCGACTATGATGGATAGCATAGCAGGATATCTGCTTTGCGTTTTCCTCTCCCTTGAGGATTAGGCCGACACATAAGCCAAGCACGAATCAAGTCCTTCTGGGACGCGAACGGCATTTCACGCGTGATCAGATATCGAGGGATGTTATGCGTGTACCCGACGCGGCGCGACGAATAGTGTATTTACGGTGTATATGCAATCATGCGATATCTTAGCATACTTACAGCAGGTAGCGCTCTAATAATCACGGGACTTGTTTGTTCGGCACCGGCGTCTAATCGTCTGTGTATCTTTACTCGACGTTCTTCATTTATCTCAGATTCTTCAGGATGGCGACGTGCAGTAAATGTGCCCCTGTTCCTAAACCGCCGTCTCAGGCTCAAACAACAGAGCTGAAGGCGTTACTCCGTGGTCTCGAGATCTCCGATACTATACGAGTAACTCAACTTTTGGCTCGAGCCGAAGAAGATCTCTGCCAAATTGACAAGGAAATCAGGCGACAACATTCGCTCCTGCTGACCTTGATGGATTATCAAGATGCTGTTCAAAGGCACATCGACGGTTACAAGTCACTTTTGTCACCTATTCGCGGGCTTCCATCCGAAATCCTTCGTGAAGTGTTCCTCTTTTATTGTGAAGCTGAAGGAGAAAACAGAATTACTGTCAACTATGGCCCTGGACTTGGTATCCAAATTCCGGCTTTCACGCTCAGCCAAGTTTGCGCACATTGGCGTGAAATTGCCTTGAGCACGAGTGGATTGTGGTCACGAATTCTTGTCGACAGTGAGAGAGCACGAGAATCAGAAGAGTTGATCAAAGAACTGCTTTGTCGCTCGGAGAACACACCGCTGTCACTGGGGCTATACATCAACGAGAGAACTGATAGCCCTTCTTTATCTCTGCTTTTCGCGTCCGCACATAGGTCCAGACATTTACGTGTGCACTCGTCCTTGTACCCCCTGCCATCCTCTGCGGCAGTTATCCAGAACAACCTACCTCTGTTGGAAGAGCTGTTCTTGTGTCTTAATCCAGACGACGACCGTGCTTTCCAACTTTTCTCCGCAGTCCCAAAACTTCGTACCCTTCATCTGCGTGGTATAACTCCCCAGCGGCTTCATCACGACTTCCCAAAGTCTCAAATCGTCGCTTTGACTGCTGGATGCTTCGGGCTTCGGGATGTCACCGATGCAGTAGAAACAATGCCTAAATTGGAAACTTTGATACTCGAGGACTACGACTGCGGACCATTCGGACCATTACATGCTACCGGTAGGGCTACGTCTCAGCTTCGCAACTTGGTCATAATGATCGAAGACGACCCGGGCTTCCATCTGTTGAAACATCTTTCTCTACCCGTACTCTTGTCATTGACAGTTTCACGACCATTGTATACGGCTCGTTCACCGATTTCCCTCTCCGAGCTTTCCAGTTGCTTGTCTCGATCGAGATGCGCACTAACTACACTCAATTGGTACGGTGTTCCAGTCAAGTCTACGTCGTGGATGATTCTCTTCTCATCCTTGAACTCTCTTGTCGACTTGACTCTATGTGAAACAGAAGGAAGCGGTACACTTTGGCCACACGACTTTTTCATACATATGCAGAGACGCTTCTCTGGTGTGAAGCCGTTCCTTCCGAAACTACAGCAATTGTGCCTGACAGTATACCAGAGGCCCCTCCCCGGTCGGCTCTTCCATGAAGCGCTCGCGTCTCGGTCTCTTGTGGATGAAGGCGAGCCTGAGATGGCTTGTCTGGAGTATGCAAGACTCGAACTTGTGAACGAGGAGTTTGATTGTTCATCAGTCGAACTACTGGAAAGTTTGATATCAAACGGAATGAAGATAGTTGTACAAGACAGCACTGGAATTGTGATCTGCTAATAATAGTCAAGTCGTCGAAGGTAGAAAACATGTTTCTTCCGAAACTCGTGTGCTTATCGATCTGCTCTTCCGGAAGATGCTCGAAGGATGATGACTCAGAAGAGATGAGCGGTCGTATGTCGCGAGATTTTTGACTAACTTGGGTGAGATACTCTCAGGCTCCACGTTGCAGGCGGCTGTAGAAGACAGTGAAGCGCCGAAAAGAAAACGCCGACGCGCTTGACCTGCTTCACCGATAGAGCAGATTGAATTGCATATTCGACTGGTCATTAGTGGCCTTCTACTTCAGCCACTTACGCGATGTTTCATGCTCAGGACTGACACGTAAACCCGAAGATAGCGTGCGAACATTCGGGGCTGTTCCGGGCTATTTAAAGATCGCAGCTGTGACTCGACCGACTACTTCGGTTCAATGCAATTAACGCCCAAGAATAATGTTGGGGAGATGGGAGCAATGGATACAACAGATATTTGAGATGGAGTTGCCAGGCACAATAATGCTGTTCCCAAGACAGAGACAGCAAGAACATTGCCGTTCTGTACGCCTCTATAGACTCTGTGTGCTCTGCTGTCCAGCACAGAGGTCCAGAGTGCATAAAAGGCAGAAGGCAGAATTGCAGGGCTGGAGAGGGCATCATCGAACAATGATATTGGTATGAGCCAAGTACGGCAGTCACGTGTCTGATGACAAAAGGTATATAAAGCCCTGCTGTGAAGACCAGTTAGATTCCCACGCCCACTCTTGCCCTCCCAATTTTTTTATTCGCACGTGACAGTCAACAATGTCTCTTCCTGCTCGCCCAATTACTTTCGGTCGGTCCAATGTGACTGCCCAACAGCAGCAGCAGTATCAACAGCAGCAACAGGCACAACAACAACAACAGCAACAGCAAGCACAACAGCTGGCTTTGCCTGCGAGCACCAACTATCTTGGGGGCCGACCCAATGGTCTTGCATTGCCGGGACCATCTCCGCTCTCAAACTCGTTCTCTTATCCCCCGCAGAAACCTGCATCTCCTCCTGCAGCTGGCCCTTCATCGCCGCCGCCTGCAGCAGCACCAACACCGGCACCACTCACTCTAGAACAGCAGCATATCACAGCAGTAGAGGGAATAGTGCCCACTCTTCAGAACATTGTTGCCACTGTCAACCTCGACTGTCGTTTAGACCTTAAAACCATCGCACTTCATGCTCGCAACGCAGAATACAACCCAAAGGTTTGTCACACTGTCTATTAATTGTGTCGTGAGCTACACAGTCTCTGTGTAGCGTTTTGCAGCCGTCATCATGCGTATTCGTGATCCAAAAACCACCGCGCTCATCTTCGCGTCTGGCAAGATGGTCGTCACAGGTGCAAAATCGGAAGACGATTCGCGGTTGGCGTCTCGCAAATACGCGCGTATCGTTCAGAAACTCGGTTTCGACGCCAAGTTTTCCGAATTTAAGATTCAGAATATCGTGGGCAGCTGTGATGTCAAGTTCCCGATTAGATTAGAGGGTCTTGCCTACAGCCACGGTCAGTTCAGCAGCTACGAGCCAGAGGTTTGTCGTTCTTTTCTCCTTATCCTTTATCTTTACCTTGTCCAGCTGTTCCCTGGTCTCATCTATCGTATGATCAAACCCAAAGTCGTGCTGCTTATCTTTGTGTCGGGCAAGATCGTGTTGACTGGTGCAAAGGTAATCGCTTCACTTGATTCTTGTTGGCCAGTAAACCCTTCCGTGCCTTAGGTCCGAGAAGAGATCTACACCGCCTTCAACACTATCTATACTGTGCTGTGCGAGTTCCGAAAACCATGATCAACTTGTGCAGGTTATCATTATTGCGACGCCGACTTGTAATAACATAAAATGGGAGAAAGAGGCGCGATGTAGTGCACTATGGGTCTCTTTCTTAATTTCCTTTTTTCTCTTGAACTGGCTCTTTAGCGTCTCATACCTAGCATTAACCACATATCCCCCCACCCATCCATTACATAGCATCACAAAATACATCTTTTCATACATGAAAGTCCATTTTTGGCTGATGACTCGACTTGTTTACTAACTTTGTTCGTCAAGAACTTCATGGACACAGCTACATCCTCTCTGGCTAATACATCTCTTGAGGCTTCCCAAGAGCAGGTCGTAACCCCTTGGGATGTTCAAGGCTCCGTCTCTGCAGATGGCCAACAACAAGCCATCGACTATGACAAGCTCATCGTACAATTCGGCACGAAAAGAATCGATAAAGAGCTACTTGACCGATTCGAAAGACTTACGGGCCACAAGCCCCACGTCTTTATGAGACGCGGCATGTTTTTCTCGCATCGCGAGTTCGACAAGATTCTCGATCGATACGAACAGGGCAAGCCCTTCTTTCTGTACACTGGGCGCGGACCCAGTAGCGATAGTATACATCTAGGCCATATGATTCCCTTTGTTTTTACAAAGTAAGGAGTTTACCCATTCTCTATGCATCGCTCAACGCAGATAAGATGGCTGCAAGACGTCTTCCAAGTCCCGCTCGTCGTCCAACTCACAGACGACGAAAAGTTTCTGTTCAAATCGCAGCTCAAAGTAGACCAAGTCAAGACCTTTACTAGGGAAAATGCAAAGGACATCATTGCTGTCGGCTTTGACCTCGAAAACACCTTCATATTCAGCAATTACGACTATGTCGGAGGTGCCTTTTACGAAAACGTGTCCAAAATCTCTAGACAGATCACTTATAGCCAGGTAAAGGCTACCTTCGGATTCAACGACTCGTAAGCTGTTTCGGTTATAACACCGTTCTGACACCCGTCCAGCGACAACATCGGCAAAATCCACTTTGCCTCGATCCAAGCCGCGCCTTCATTCTCAAACTCCTTTCCCCAAATCTACGGCACAAACTCATCCGTTCCCTGCATAATTCCCTGCGCAATAGATCAAGACCCCTACTTCCGTCTCACACGCGACGTGGCACAAAAGCTCAAATACCCTAAACCATCCTTGATCCATGCAAAGTTTTTCCCGGCTTTACAAGGTCCCCAGACAAAGATGAGCGCGAGCGATCCAAATAGTAGTATATTTATGACGGATAAGAGTGCGCAGATCAAAAACAAGATAAATAGACATGGGTTTTCGGGCGGGAGAGAGACCGAGGAGGAACACAGGCAGTTTGGAGGGAATCCCGAGGTCGATGTTGCGTATCAGTATCTCACTTTCTTTTTAGAGGATGATGACGAGTTGGAGAGGATGGGAGAGGTAAGTTTGCTTTGACGATGAAATCTTTGCGTTGACCCCTGCGTAGGATTATCGCGCAGGACGTTTATTAACTGGTCAGCTAAAGGCAAAGTGTATCGAGTTGCTGCAAAAGTTTGTGACAGAATTCCAAGAGGTATGTAGCGTCGTTCTTGTGGAGTTGGTGCTCATTGGTTGTAGCGAAGAGCAAAAGTTACAGACGACGACGTAAAGGCCTTCATGGATGGTAACCGTACGATAACGCCTGTCATGTCAAAAGCAGTTGCAGCAGCAACAACTTGAATAATAGAAATTGACAAATGCCGAATTGACTCTGATACTCAGTTCGTGGTTACGCGCAATGTCAGAGAGTCGAGAATGCGATGGCAGGCCCAGGATCTGATGGACCGTGAACGGAAAGAAGAGTCTTTTTGGGTCTGGCAATCAACAGTCTGAACAAAGCTAGGGATGGAAAGGAAGGAGTTCATATTCGTCAAGGCATTCTATCAGCCAAACGAGTCTCTTCTGGAAGCCGCGGTCCTTTATGTTGTAGGCGACAGAAGATCTGATGGCGTCAAGCTGCCCACGCAGCTCTAATCCATCAGGAGCCCACTTGACTGCGAGTGCTTCGAAAGTTGTGCGCAATATATTGGTGACAGTGAAAATCAGGGCAGCACCAGGTCTCGTCAACGGGTAGAGAGCTCAACGATGCATGTGAACATGTTGCGTACAGGATCCGAATGGTTTTTCTTGCCGTGGAACACTCGTCAACGGTATTTGAGTAGGTGAATCGAAAGCGCGAAGAGATATGTCGAGACACAGGTTACAACTGAAATGACAGCAACAGGCGTACTGGTTGGTTGTATGAAGAAGATGAGACCAGGCAAGAAACTGAAGAGGGCAAGATGGAGTGCTGGTACCATGGTACGCCGTCAATTATCCAAGACATTTCGAATCTCTCCGCACCTTCGAACATATACATGCGCATACGAGCACGACACTCAGCACTTGGACGCGTTCAATTGCATGAACATAATTGCGAGTCCATTGTTGAACGAGCGTTGCAGCGACTGCACATGCCAGGCTGAGTCCGAGACTTATGAACCACGATACATTAGTGGAGATAGCTGCGAATCCTGGAGAGAACGCAAGTTGGTTAGGCGGTGGGTTGGAGAACAGAAGACGGAAGCTTTTCAATTGCTAGCGCCATGTTGCCTGATTGTGGAGAGACCTGCCTACAGATTTATTAAAGCCACCGGCGTCAATCACATACAAAAATCAACAGTCTTTCCATGACTGTCTTCCAGTGTGGTATCATAGACTCGAATACGCTGCCGTTCGCTTCCTTGACCAGAAATCCATGGGTATGGTACCCGATAGACTGAACCTTTGTCAAGTCTTTCCATGATGGAAGGGACAAAGTCTTGAAGGTCCAAGATGGACAGCCTGAGAACGCGTACGAGAAAAAACTAAATCACGTGTCAAGTCAGCACGTTCATTATCCCTACTTTCAGGTTCACCAGAAAATGGCCAGTAACTATTCCAATAATCAGATTCACGCTCATTCGTATATAACAGGCTGAAAACACACCGCGTGGAACAAAACGAGGCCGAGACTCGTCACCGTTAGCGTCGCCGACTCAGGCTCTGCGACGACGCGACTCTGAATCGTCTCTGCCACCGTCTTCGCCTGAACCAATCGAACAATCTGACCCAGACACAGACTTTAGCGACGCGATTCCTGACACAAAAGATGTCGCCGACGATGAGGACGACGGAGAGGACCTCTTTGGTGAAGACCTCGAGAAGTATAGTCCCCTTCATCTGTTTCTTATTACTGAATTTATGCAGCGACTACGCAGGAAACGATCTTTTGGATAGATACTCTGATACCGGACTCGATGATGAGGATCAAGAAGAGCTGTCGGCTGTCCAGCGTCGCCAGGCTGAAAGAAGAATGGCACAGCGAGACCGCATGGAGCGCACAGGACGAAGAGGAGAACGTGCTTCACGCAGAAATCGACCATCTTTTCTCGGCAGTGACGATGACATGGATGATGAAGACAGATTCGCGGGTGACCTTGGAGTTGGTCGCATGCGGAGGCGTACAAGAAGGCAATACGATGAAAGACGCGACATGGACGATCTAGAAGGCGTTGGAGACGTGAGTGCTCGTTCTGACGACGCGTATATGCTCACAACATCTAGGAACTACCTCTGGAGCAATTGAGCGACGTCAAGGCAAAGTCCATCGTCGAATGGGTTGCAACCGACAGAGTCAGACGCTCTATCGCGAAGTACTTCAGAAAATTCCTCACAGAATTCACTGACGCCAACGGTGCCTCGGTCTACGGCGAGCGGATCCGTAGTCTCGGTGAAAGTAAGCTCATCACTTCGTCCTCGGTCTTTGACTTATTATTCGCAGACAACTCGGAATCTCTTGAGGTTTCCTACGTGCACCTTTCAGGCGCAAACCCCATTCTGGCCTATTTCTTAATCAACTCTCCCACAAGCATGATCCCTATTTTTGATGAGGTCGCGCTCAACGCCATCCTTGTCTATTATCCCGCATACCAACGAATCCACTCTGAAGTCCATGTCCGTATTACCGATCTCCCGGTATCACTATCTCTGCGCGACCTGCGAAGAGCTGATCTAAATCATCTCGTACGCGTATCGGGTGTAGTAACTCGACGAACCGGAGTGTTTCCTCAGCTTAAATATGTCAAATTTGACTGCAGAAAATGTGGCGCCGTTCTAGGACCTTTTTATCAAGATGCTACCAGGGAGGTCAGGGTTAGCTTCTGCGCAAATTGCGAGAGCAAGGGTCCCTTCCCAATAAACTCGGAACAGGTTTGTATCCCATTTTAAGTGGTCTCTTGCTTATGCCTTCCAGACCGTGTACAGAAATTATCAGAAGATGACATTGCAGGAGTCGCCTGGAACAGTCCCTGCAGGTCGTCTTCCACGACATCGCGAAGTCGTCGTCCTGTGGGACCTGATAGACTCCGCGAAACCTGGTGAAGAGGTCGTAAGTCGGCGACCTGATTGTCTCTATAACTCCTGAACCCGTCTTAGGAAATCACGGCCATCTACCGAAACAACTTCGATGCTTCGCTGAACTCCAAAAATGGCTTCCCCGTCTTTTCGACCGTCCTCGAAGCAAACCATGTTAACAAGAAAGAAGATCTCTTTGCAGCATTCCGACTAACGGAAGAAGACGAAAAGGAAATGCGAGCCCTTGCCCGGGACCCTCGTATCCGAAAACGAATCATCAAATCTATCGCTCCCTCTATTTACGGACACGAGGATATTAAAACCGCCCTCGCCCTATCACTTTTTGGCGGTGTATCGAAGAATATTAACAATAAACACGCCATCCGAGGTGATATCAACGTACTCTTACTCGGAGACCCAGGAACTGCCAAGTCACAGTTTCTCAAGTACGTCGAAAAGACAGCACATCGATCTGTGTTCGCAACAGGCCAAGGAGCTTCGGCTGTCGGTCTAACAGCAAGTGTACGCAAAGATCCTATTACGCGTGAATGGACACTGGAGGGCGGAGCGCTTGTTTTAGCTGACAAGGGCACCTGTCTCATCGACGAATTCGACAAGATGAACGATACCGATCGGACGTCTATTCACGAAGCTATGGAACAACAATCCATTTCTATATCTAAAGCAGGAATCGTTACCACCTTACAAGCCCGTTGTGCGGTCATTGCTGCGGCGAACCCTGTTCGTGGTCGCTACAACCCGACAGTACCGTTCCAACAGAATGTCGAGTTGACTGAACCGATTTTGTCCCGGTTCGATGTTCTTTGTGTGGTCAAGGATACTGTTGATCCTGTCTTGGATGAGTTATTGGCGCGGTTTGTTGTGGGCAGTCACTTGAGGAGTCATCCTGGGTTCGTGTTTGAGGAAGATGAGATGCAGGTTCAGACCGCGTTAGATGAAGATGTGAGTCTTTGTCTTTTTCGTTTCACCGACACTGACAGAATTCGCAGATGATTTCACAGGAGACCTTGAAGAAGTACATCATGTACGCAAGGGAGCGGATTCGGCCCAAGTTGTTTGACGTTGATCAAGAAAAACTCTCCAAGTTGTTTGCGGACCTCCGTCGAGAGTCGCTCGCAACGGGTTCGTATCCTATCACTGTGCGTCACTTGGAAAGTATGATTCGCATGTCGGAAGCAAGTGCGAAAATGGCTCTTCGCGAGTATGTCCGCGCGGACGATATTGACCTTGCTATTGAGGTCGCTGTTGGAAGCTTCGTTAGTGCTCAAAAGATGAGTATCAAGAAGACATTGCAGAGGGTGAGTTGCTGCTCCCTATGATGGTCTCCTCTGATGTTCTGGTGTTGTTAGGGTTTCCGAAAGTACCTCACACAGTCAAAGGACCACGAAGAACTCTTGATCTTCCTGCTTGGTCAACTCGTCAAAGATAAGGCGAGAGTGCACCAACTTCGGAAACATGAACAACCAGAAATGGTGGCCATCGAACGAGAGTTGCTGGAAGAACGGGTTTGTTATTGTCGTTCTTTGATTTGAGTTTTGTCTGATTGTTCACTGTTTAGGCAAAGGAGCATGACATTTTCGATATTTCATCCTTTTTGCGCTGCAAAGTATTTGCGAGTAATGGATATGAGCTGAACGGGGATGTGATTGAGAAGTGGTTTTTGAGGGTTGATAACGTATGAAAGTTTCAAAAAATTACTCGTGTTCTGTTGGTGTATGCGTGTTGTAAATTTATTGCTTGTCATGAAGCTTGTCTTCAACAGTTTGCAAGGACTAGGGAGATGATTCACGATTCGGAGATCAGGCTGGCCGCAGCGCTGACTTGAAACTTTATCTGGTCCTCTTAGTAAGTAAACGTTCATCCTCACGTGATCCCGGCGTCTTGGCAATGTATTCTGGTCGCATTGACGGGTCGGGCTACTCCCGCAGTGAGAACGGCCACGGAGACTAGTGACCAGTGGTCCCAGGAAGGCCGGTACCTACCCAGACGAGCTCACGCATAGGACGCTGTGTGTTGACACAGTGCAGGGAACACATGACTATTGATTATTTCAATTTATTTGATCTATTACTTATCACGTTCGTCATAAGCTCCTTTAATCTTCCCTCCATCATGTCTGGAAAGCTCGCTTCAGGTATGAGACCAGATCGACAAACTCGATGCTCACTTTGCCAGAATACAACGCATGGAAGAAACTGCAGCACAGATTCGACGCAGAGCGATCGACTCTAGTTCTCAGAGATCTCTTTGCCAATGATCCAGACCGCTTCTCCAAATTCTCAGTCGAGTACAAGCCCTCTTCAGGTCCAGATATCACCTTTCTTCTCGACTACTCCAAAAACCTCATCACCCAACCAATCCTTGATGAGTTGCTTTCTCTCGTCCGTGAAGCAGATGTCGAATCGCTTCGCGACAAAATGTTCGCAGGTGAACACATCAATACTTCCGAAGATAGAGCAGTGCTCCACATCGCACTTCGCAACTTCGACGATTTCAAAATCGCAGCTGAACCTGGTGTGGATGAGGTCTCGAACGTCTTGAATCATATCAAGGAATTCACCGAATCAGTCCGTAACGGAGACTGGAAAGGCTACACCGGCAAATCCATCAATACTATCGTCAACATCGGGATAGGTGGCTCAGATCTCGGTCCAGTCATGGTAACCGAAGCTCTCAAACCCTACTCGAAACGTGACCTTACAGCCCATTTCGTATCCAACATCGATGGAACTCATATCGCAGAAACACTTAGAGTCTGTGATCCAGAAAGAACATTGTTCATCGTCGCTTCAAAGACATTCACAACTCAAGAAACCATAACCAACGCTGAATCAGCCAAGGCGTGGTTTTTAGAGACAGCGAAGGATAAAGCCCACGTCGCGAAACACTTTGTGGCACTTAGTACCAACACTAAGGCTGTCACCGCGTTCGGAATATCTGAAAGCAACATGTTCCAATTCTGGGATTGGGTCGGTGGACGATACAGTCTTTGGAGTGCGATTGGGCTTTCGATCGCGCTCGTTATAGGCTACGAGAACTTTGAGCAGCTTCTCAAAGGCGCTCATGGGATGGATAAACACTTTAAGGAAACTTCCCTTGAGAAAAATATACCGGTTCTTTTGGCTGTTTTAGGTATCTGGTATAACGATTTCTACGGTACGCCGTTCCTCTCATCCTCTCTCATTAAACCCGTTCCTTGTCAGGCTCCCAAACCCACGTCCTACTCCCCTACGACCAGTACCTTCACAAATTCGCAGACTACTTCCAACAAGGCGACATGGAATCCAACGGAAAATCTATAACCAAATCCGGCGCACCTGTTAACTATCAGACCGGACCGATTATTTGGGGCGCATCGGGAACAAACGGCCAACACTCGTTCTATCAGCTCGTACATCAAGGAACCAAGCTTATTCCAGCCGACTTTTTGGCTCCCGCAAATTCGCATAATCCGATTGGGAATCACCACCGTATTCTGCTGTCCAACTTTTTTGCGCAGCCTGAAGCACTTGCGTTTGGGAAAACAGAAGAAGAGGTCCGGAACGAGCTCGACCCCAACGCTCCCGAACCGCTCGTTAAATCGAAAATCTTCGCCGGTAACAAGCCTTCCAACTCGATCATTTTCCCCCTGCTCACACCCGCAACCCTTGGTGCCTTGATCGCAATGTACGAACACAAGATTTTCGTACAAGGTGCCATTTGGGGAATCAACCCGTACGATCAGATGGGTGTTGAGCTGGGCAAGGTGCTTGCGAAGAGGATTCTTGGGCAGTTGGACAAGCCGGAAGATGTGAAAGGTCACGATGCCAGTACGGAGGGAGTTATCAAGTGGTATTTGAAGTGGAGGAAAGAGTAGAGGAAAAAAACTTGACTAGAAGTAGATGAATGAATGTAACTGTATCAATTCCAATGGTCAAGGTACATTATTGATATCCGATACAGTGAAACGCGCGGGTCCGGAGTTTCTAAAATTTGGTAGACTCGTAACATCCAAGCCATCGATGACTGTGCACGACGATACATGCCGTGGCTCGTTGGGAAACGATCAACCGCGCAAATCTGATTGGCTATCTTGAACATCATGGTCCCGAAAGCGATGGACCATCTGCGTTAACTTGTGGGTGGCATTTGTGAGCAAGGTTCATTTTGGGTTCGTTTTTCTGGCTTGGGTTTAACTATTTTTGTTAACCATTAGCTAGGCGCTGTACAAGTCTACTTATTCCAGCTGAACACCGTCCCCCTCTCATATACAATTAATCGAGTAGTGCGTTATCGGCGATACTCATCATTCTCATAAACAAGCGAACGGGGAAGAGGTTCAGGCTCAAATTGTACGCTCTTGTGCTTGGAAACTTGTTGATAGGAATGTTCATCGCAATGGCGACCCCTCTTTCCTACGTAACCTTGACTTTTGATCCGCCTAATGTTGTGCATGGACTCAAGTTAGGTCCTGATCCAATCCTGATCAAGAGATTGTAGAGGTTGCCAGATTCTAAAGTAGCACTTGAGCTCGTTTTCTTGTAGCGCAATCATCGGATCCTTGCAGCTTTGACTTTTGTTCAGTACCTGATGCCTTTTTGTGTACTAGTAAATGTAACTTGTAAGCTCTTGCTTGTTGGAAATTTTACAGCCAAATTGGCAGTCACTCTAGTAACTCTCGAATCAGCAAAGTTCAAATTTTGGAGTCGACTGTCAAAAATATTCTGAGTCTAGCGCTCTCCAAAAACTCTCAAAGCACCTTCGGTTTTAAGCTAGGCATATCCTGTCTTGTTGGGTACTATCCCGAATGCTGGCCCACCCTTCCCAAACATCTTCCTCACATCCCCAACAAGCTCTTCAGGTTTTTCGTGAGCGGCGAAATGCCCTCCGCTTGTGTGGTCTGCTTGGAAGACAAGGTTCCCTGCGTTCTGTCTCCATCTGAAACAAATTAGCTATTAAGAAAGTTTCGGGGCAGAATCTTGCTTTTTAGGCGCATGCCTAAGCTCCTTGGGGAAGAAAGACGCTCCGAGAGGGATCTTGGGCAACTTGGAAAGCGGTACCGAACGCTCGGCTGCTTTAGTTATTTCGTAATATATTCTGAGTGAAGCCGCTGGACCTGCTCGGGAGAACCAGTAGATAGATACCCAAGTCAAGACTGTTCAATCAATGAATGGCAAACCAGTAAGCCAAATGCTCACTTTCATCATCTTCCCAAGGATAGTCGTCGGTCCAGTTGTATAGTTTCTCAAGAAGCCTGAAATGTGAGTCCGATATTGACCAGCTTGTAGCGATAGAAAATTGACCATCCCAGTAATCCCACAGGTGAGTCTGCAAGAGCATATCCCAAGGTCTGCGGCTGTGTCGACTGTTCGTAGTAATAGCCGCGTCCATGTTTCTCAAACCATTGCGAGCGCTCTATTCCAGCTTTCTCCGCAGGTGTAAGTGGGCTGAGTAGAGAGGACAGGTACAGAAGGGGCTGTGAAGTGAGGCGCGGAGCTTCACAGCTAGGACATACCGTTAGTCAGATGAAAATATGTAAAGGATTCGTACAGAGCAAAATTAGTATGCCAGGCCATGCTGTGTTTTCCTCCATAGTCCATAGCGATTCGACGGGTAATCTTAAAATTCAGGTCAAGGAAAGCGTTAGACGAACCACCTACATAGAAGCCCCAATCGCCTCCTTGTGTGACTGTCGCGAAAGTGGTAAGACGGTGTCTGCAGACGAGGTGGACATGCCTACCATACTTATCGTAGCCCAGTGAAAGCATCAGCTTGTTCCCGACCTGGCCGATGGGAATGAACTCTTAACAACTATATTGCACGGTCTCACCTCTGCATATTGCGCACCGATGAAGCCTTGCTTGTGGGGAGCCTCCGAAAAGCCATAGCCAGGCAAGCTCAGAGCCACAACATGAAAACTAGGGTGCTCATCGGAAGTAGCTGTCAGAAGTGGAAGTATCTTTTGGACCTCAATGAAGCTTCCGGGCCCTAGAAAACAAATGATCAGAGGACCGGTTTAGAATAAATACAAACAGCCATGAACAAAAAGGAGGGGAATGGCGTCCTTTATTTCGCTCTGCTTGTGGACATAGTGAATGGAAAGTGTTCCATGCCCGGACACTTCAATATCTCTGGTGAACTGAGGTAGGTCGTTATTCAGTTTCGTCTCTTGCGCTCTCCAATCAAAGCCATCTTTCCAGCGGGCAACAAGACGCTGAATGTCAGCTAACGGTGCGCCATAATCTCTTCCGGAATTCTCCAGTTCGTCAGGGAACACAGCTAACTCAAGTTTACGATGAAGGAATGAGATTTTGTCATCTGAGATAGCAATTCTGAAAGGTACTTCAGGTGCAATGGTGTGAGACATGTCAGGAAGTGCCAGAGGCTCAGACTCGGAGTCAGAGTCCAGACGCAGGAAGTTAGTTTATATGTCCTACAGAAGCTTGCTTGGTAAACGTTACGTGATCACTTGACCGCAACTTGAACCGCCCGTTCCCATCGCCTTCTCCTGCAGTCTTCCACTACAGCTAAATTTTGTAGCGGAGCCAACCACACAGCGGAACAGGGTTAGCCTTCAAGTTTCAAGCTTCAACGACGCGACAGGTTACTCAAGACTGAATATTCAATACAGTCAGTTTGATATATGAGGTCAGTATATACTTCAAGTTACACGGTGCGCGCGTGAACGCCGGCGTATTCCCATGGTGTCGTCCTTAATTCTTCATTTATTTATCCATAATAACGAAACCTCCAAATCGCGACAAACTCTACTGGTATTAACTGTGGTGAATAAAGTGCTCTACAGATGTTCTGCTGTGGGATGCAATACATCAGTCTCCTTCCATGACGCTGGCAGTCGACGATATCTGCAAAGTGAATTCCATCGAATTGTCGGCTGTGGCTCCGTTGGGGGCCCATTTGCCCCAACCTTGCCACCAATCATCTGCTGCGTCTTCACAGTCGTAAGCAAAGATTTCCTGTGACGGAGTCGGCATAAGACCGTGCACAGGAGAGAAGGGCAAAAAACAAACCTTAATCTCATTCCACTCTGGTGACTCTTCCAAATCACCATCAGCGTCCAGCACGTTTACACCAGCATCGCGTTTGGACCTCATGCCATTATCCCTAGCTTGTTGAAAATCACAAGGTGGCATAGTCATATAATGAACTATCCCCACTTCGCGGCTATGAACTGTGTTTATTCTTGGTTGCCGTAGTTCTTGATAAGCACCAAGAAAACTGTCGATTTGGTCCTTTGTTCGTAGGTGCGAGAAGAGCTTTGCAAGGACCACACCGTCTTCAAATGCCATTGCACAGTCTTGGATAGATCCTGACTATAAGAACTGTCAAAAGGATCAGAAGATGCAGTAAACTGCCGTACTGGAATGGGATGAGCAGAAGCTCCCACTGCAACCAATCTACCGCTGATCCACTCTTCGAGTGGGACGTCTTCCTGAACGGGAAGGCAGACAGCCCACTTTGCAAGTTTGCCAAGCAATCGCAGCCTAAAGACTATCAGAAAAGACGCGCATCAAAATTTGCGACCGACCTTGATTCACAAGGCTGCAGTAGCTTTTGTAAGCCCGCAATGTTCGTTGAAGCATCGTTCTCCCAGCCGTCCTCGTTGCCATCCCTGGGCCCATATATATACATCCCAAAATTCTGACTTGAGCCGCCCTTGATCGGTGTGAGCCAACGATATTCCAGGTGGCTACTCACTAGTTTGAAGGCTAGAGCAGCATACGCATTACCGAACCAAGTGAACATCGTCGTCTAGAACTCGATGAAAAATTCTATCAAACTGCATCATGCAGAGACCTACACTCTCTCGTTCATACATGTCTTCCAGCTCGGGCTGCTGCAGCATACAAGACTGCGGAACAACGACACTACATTCATGAGAATTACAGAGCGGCCCTGCTTGGTCCTGACTTACCTATACATATTAAGTTGTGTGTCAGCCGAATCGACGAACTGGTCATTTTCCTCCACGAGTATTTGACGTGATATACCAGAGGAGCCATCTGCGCCTACTATAACATCCGCCTTCAGTACTTCGCCCGAGTCCAATGTAACTGTGGTATCGAGTGTATCAACGGAGACGACCCGAGTGCCTAGTCGGAATTTGGCTCCACAAGATAAAGCGACTTCATACAGAAGCCTGCGAAGATCGCCCATCTGGAGAACTATGGCGATCTGGTCGACCATCGGTGGTCAAACTCACCTGGCCAAAAAGAAATTCTCCCCCAGTCTCTTGTAGTACCTCATCGGCCCATATATGCTTGCCAATCAACTCCCCAGTATCCTCTCCAATCAGACTGTCAGTATTGAAATCACGTTTTGTTAGGGGAGACGTACGAATGTGGATATTTACTTCTTCTGATTTGACTGCGATGGCACGTACTTCATTCTCTAAACCCCAGTTGAATAGAATTTTAGAAAAATTTGGGGGCATTCTGTATGGGCCATATTCCTTGTCAAAGTTTTGATGCTTTTCTATCACCAGTACTTGATGTCCGACACGTTGGAGAGCAATTGCAGAGGCTAAGCCAGACACTCCAGCACCTAAACAGGCAGGTTAAACATGACGAGCCCGAACTGTCGGTACAATACCAATGACGATAAAGTCTATGGACAGAGCTGCTTGCTTCGAAGCCTTTGTAACTTTCTGCAATGGGTTGATGTTAAAATTCTGCAACCAAGGCCCGACGAACCAGGGTGCTCTTTTGGGACATTGATCGAAATTTAAGCAACGATGCCCTCTTTCCATATTGTGTGCGGTTTATATACTTGCAGACAAACGGGAATAACACCTTCCAGATGGCGCAAAGGATCCTAGGAAGCACATGTAATTGTATGTAAGCGAAGGCAGCGTCCTATGCTCGTTATTCCGTTGAGAGGACATTGAATCGATCCGAGCACAGATTCACGCTGAAGAACGATGCACCTGAAGGTGAATGCTATCGAGTACTGCATTGAACTTGAGCATGAAACCGGCAGGTCAGGGTCATAAGCAAAAGCATCCGAGTCGGGAATCGGGATGTGCTCTAGGCTTGTTTTCGCCCTTACCGCTAAAAATTGGGGACATGTCATGAGGCGAACGGAACGAACTTGGAAGCCTTATTATATTATCATACGGCAACATTTATTACTCTCAGCAAGGGAGTCCTCAGTCGTGGCTCTTCGGCTACGTGACCTGCTCATTTGAACTTGCGTTTGGTTGGTCCTTGGGAGCCTGCAGTGCACTGGTCTACCCGTCTTACAAGCTGTCTGTCCAGTCTCGGCATATCGACAGAATGCTGCACGTAACTCTCGTCGTCCCTATCTACTCGAAAAGGACAGACAGAAACGCGTTCAGGGTGGCTGGCTCCCTTTGTGCGTATCGATGGACACTTATCGCTCAACTGGCTATTGGAAAGCAAGGGCCGAGAACACGGGCTTCACTCCCAAACCTTTCTTCCGAGGTCAAGCCGTCGCTTAACCACAAGAAACTCAAAAAATCTGTTTCGCTCGGGCTCGCGCATCCATAATTAGGAGGTCGCTTCAGTGGATGTTTCTATTACCGGACAGCGGCTGGTGGTTGAATTATAATCCCGCTATACTGCAT